>JAHZND010004781.1:0-16035 GCA_027744115.1 Acrocyrtus sp. NNG-2020 | reverse complement strand
AAAAGCTATGATAAGTCTTACATTTTCCTTTGAAAAAAAATGAAGAAAAATGTGTTTCTTGATAATATTGGGAAAATTGTAACCTTTTCGTCTTTCACTCTTTTTTAGGGTAAAATTCTCCATCACAGCTAAATGGAGCAGAGTACATGATACAGGGAAAGTTATGTTTTGTGGGTGTTTTTGAGCTCTCCTGACCTTTTATTTTTTCGCCATCATCGCAATTTGCAATCTCGGAGAAAGTGTGAGAGGTCGGCGCAGATATTTTTTATGGTGTGCTCTCAAGTGCCACACATGCAAAACTCTGATTCTGATTAACTTGGGAAATGGTGTCGTCTACGGTTTACGGTGCAATTCATCATCACCGACCAGACCAGTGTCATCATTGTCACCACCGTAAACGCCACCGCCATGGTATCGTATATCGCATCATCGTTTGTTTTTATGAGTGATGCCGCCCGCTCAAGCTGCTGACATAAGCCATCATTCAAAATCATAAAGAGTAATAAAAGCTCGTAAAGCTTATAGATAAGCTTGACCCACATTCCATTTAAAATGCTAAATGCCTATTATTCATGACCCCTTGGGGTCATCCCCTGGATTAAAATTTGCCAGAATGTGAAGTTTGGTTGCTCATGACCGTAGGAGGGAATGCACCAAGTTTGACAGAAATCGGCGCATCCGTTCCATTAAAAATGCTAAATGCCGATTGTTCATGACCCCCTGGGGTCGTCCCCTAGGTTAAATTTGCCCAAAATAGGAAGTGTGGTTGCTCATGACCCTAGGAGGGAATGTGCTAAATTTGGCACGTATTGGCACATCCGTTCCACTTAAAATGCTAAATGCCGATTGTTCATGAGCGCCTGGGGTCATCCCCTGGGTCAAACTTGCCCAGCATAGGAGGTTTGGTTGCTCATGACCCTAGGACTAGGAGGGATTGTACCAAATTTGACACAAATCGTGCTAAAAAGAATTTCCACTTAAAATGCTAAATTTCGATTGTTCATGAGCCCCTGGGGCCATCCCCTGGGTCAAACTTGCCCAGCATAGGAGGTTTGTTTGTTCATGACCCTAGGACTAGGAGGGATTGTACCAAATTTGACACAAATCGTGCTAAAAAGAAAAAGCAAAAAGTATTTCCATAGACAGGGATCGAACTTAGGACGTACGTTCCCAGGTTGGACCCCTAACCATTGAGCCATAACACCATTTGTTAGAACAGCAATAGACTAAGATACCTAAAGCAGAGTTGGTGTGCAATAGCAAATAGGTAGATCTGTTATATGGATGGAGGGACCACGTGGCTGGACGGACGGACGCACGCACGGACGGACGCACGCACGCACGGACGGACGGACACCGAGCAAAACCAATACCTTGTAAGCAGCAAATAATAATTTCATTTTATCACCATGCCCAATGCATGTTCGTTTGCATATTACAATTTTACCTTCAATTTACCCTACTTCCTGAAAAACGCCATTATGATGTTTCTATCCTCATCACATTTATTAAGCCAATACGTGCCCGTTAAATGTTTGGTCCGTGCTCACACATTATTTGTGCAGTACGGAAGTCATAAAATTTCCGAATTTAGTCTTATTTAAATATACCAATTTTAAATACATTTTACTATCGGACAGCCAATGAGCCAATATGCTTATAAAATAGGAATTTTCAACGAGTTTAATTTGGTTTCAAAGTGCGATTACAGCTTCTTCACAGGCACACCAATTTCTTGGAATAAGAGCAAGGCAAATTTCAACATTCAACGACACGCTTTTCTTGCGGCTTTTGTGGTCTTGCTATTCACGTCTAGCTCACTACTCATCTCAGTTATTTTTGAAATCACTGTGTCACGAATGAATAACTTGCCAATTGACAAGTACACTACCATGAAGTTGGCGATGGGGCTGTGCGTTCTTGCTAACACAAAATTTTGCTGGCAGACATATTTGGAACCGACTTTGTTGGAAGCATTTTTGAATGGGGTTGCTCAGTTTGAGTTGTCATACAGCAACAATATACCCACCTCATTTGAAAAGCAGTTGATAAAAAAAGCTGATATTACTTGCAAGTTGATCCGACTCTCTCTAAATCGCGCATTATTTGCTTTACAAATAACTTTACTTAGTACAATTGCACCCCGTCTTCCTTTCAATGTTCTGGACTGTTATCTAATCAGACTACCAATAAATGCTGCTGTTGCTTGGATAGGGAGCGACACTATTCTGGTATTGGTGATGGGGAAGACAATCATATTCCTAACTAATTACGTGGTTTGGATATTCCTTGAAAAGTATTGGATAATTTTAATTTACCAAATTTTGATGGGCTCCGTTTCCATTGTATTGGCTATGCTGGCATCTCAAAAGCTTCTCGCTTCTTTTGTTAGAGACGGTATCAGTAGCTACCGACAAGTACAAATACTGACAGGAATGTTCAATAAAACTCAATCTGACTTCTTGATGCTTCTTTTGGCTGTGCTTGGAATGGTTCAAATATCAAATGGTTTCCTGATATTTGGAATGGGAAAATCGAACAGTAATCTAGTGGAGATTGCTGTGTACGCTGTTACCATGCTAAACAGCATGATCGCAGTTCTCTTCATGTTCGGGTTCTGCGGAGAAATTCATGAGACGTCAAAAAGAATGCTACGGAAATGTGTCCCTTCAAAAAAGAAGGAAATCAGAAAAGTAATTCAGTCGCTGAGAATTGTCCGGGCCCAGTTTGGAAGCTCAAACTTCATTGAGAAGCTGACACCCGTGGTATTCCAGAAGTTCATTAATGAACGTTTTGTGGACACAATTTTAGTATCGAAAACAAAGGCACACTAATTCAAAGCTGTCTCTTAAAATACCGTACATATAGTCACAAAGATATTTTGTAAGAAAAATTGTCATTCGATTAAAAAGAGATGTTACCCAATAGTCAGCTTTATTGCCATTAAAATTTACGCAACTACTACTGTATTACGCTAGTTGCACCAATAATTAGTACTATTTTACGTCACAAGGGATAATCATGATCATGCTGACAAAACCCAAACAAAATTTGTTACTATTATACATTATAACATTGCTTGTAATTTCAGCGATAAGTTTTAACTTGTAAAAAATTAAATGTCCTCTGAGAGATAAATTCTACTGACAAGTGGAATCTGTTTGTTCCAGAAATTTTAAGATAATAAATCAAAATTATGCATTAAGACAGTTAACTTTAAAAACACATAGGTACTTTTGTAATAAATTTCACAATAATTAAATTATTTTCACATGCATTCTTTTGTAGTATTAGAAACGTGCTATTTACAACTAAATTTGGCAAAAAGCATAGGCTGATCCATCAGTACAGGGGACTTATAAGCTATTAAAGTAAAGGCGGTTTTATTCAATTTTGTATACCTATTTTCAGAACTGACAACTATAAAAATCTTCGGTAACATTTTTCTTGTTTGCAAATTAAATCCGATTTCAGTAAATTTAAATTTTTGGAAAGGATTATTCCTACGAAACGAAAATATAGCATCGGACTATGGAGCTTGAAGAAACTAAACCCTTGTTTTTTCATTGGATTTTTTAAAAAAATGTTCAGTTGAAGTATATTTTGAAATAAATAAAATTTAAAAATATAGTATAAGCCCAAAATCCATTAGCACTAAATTTATTTAACTGGTGGAGTTAGTAAACACTGACTACTAATACGACAGGACAAAGGCGTAAACCTATAATGTCGACAAAATTAAATATAATTCAAAACAATGGAGAACTAAAATTTGTAATTAATTTTTGCAAATGGGTGGCAATATTTTTCATAAAACGATGCTGACGATATGCATCGATGTCGTTGGTTCTGACGTAGCTATGAACATTTCCTGCTACAACTATTATCAAAAGTAAAACCAGAATAAAATTAACCGAAAACTATTTGCGATGATATAACAAAAACAGACAATTATTTTATTTTACTGTCATGCCCAATGTATGTTTTTTTTGCATTTTGCCTTTCAATTTACAATTTACCCAATTCGTGAAACTTCCTGGAAGACGCCATTTCGATGTTTCTATCGGCGACACATTTATTAGACCAATGCGTGCCTGTGAAATATTTCGTGTGTAGTCAAGCATTATTTGTCCAGTGAGGAGGTAAAAAATCCATTACTTCCGAATTTCATTCTAAATGAATATATTTTAAATACATTTTACTAGCAGACAGTCAACATGCTAACAAAGGCAGGTATTTTCAATGAGTTTAATCTGGCGTCTAAGAGCCATCACAGTTTCTTCACAGGCATACCTATTTCTTGGGATAAGACAAATGCAAATTTCCACGTGCAACAGAGAGCCTTTTTTTCTGCTTCGGTGGCCTTACTATTCATGTCGTGCTCACTGTTTATCTCAGTTATTTTTGAAGTAGCTGTCTCACGAATGAACAACTTACCAATTGACAAGTACTCTACCATGAAGTTGGCGGTAGGGCTGTCCCTCTTTGCCAACGCGACATTTTCCTGGCAGACATATAAGGATCCAACAAAGTTAAAAGGGTTTTTGAATGGAATTGCACAGTATGAGCTGGCATACACCAACGATCGACCTACCGCATATGAACAGGAATTGATAAAAAAGGCCGTAATTACTTGCAAGCTGATCCGACTTTCTCTAACTCGCACATTATTTGCTCTACAAATGGCTATACTAAGCACAATTGCGCCTCGGATTCCATTTAATGTTCTGGACTGTTATCTAATCAGATTACCTATGGCTGCCCTTGTTGCTTGGATAGGAAGGTACACTAATCTTGCACTAGTGATGGGGAAGGCAATCACATTTCTGACTAATTACATGGTTTGGATATTTCTTGACAAGTATTGGCTAATCTTGATTGATCAAATGTTGATGGGCTCGGTTTCAATTGTATTGGCTATGGTGACATCTCAAAAGTATCTCTCGACTATTGTTAGAAATGGTATCAGTAGCTACCGGCAAGTACAAATACTGGCAGGAATGTTCAATGAAATTCAATCGGATTTTGTTTTGCTTCTTCTGGCTGGAATGGGAATGGTTCAAATCGCAAATGGGTTCCTAGTATTTGGAATGGGACAATCTAGCAGTAATTTTGTGGAAATTGTTGTGTACGCTGTTTGCATGCTGAATAGTATGATCGCAGTCCTCTTTATATTCGGGTTCTGTGGAGAAATTTATGAGACGTCAACAAGAATGCTAAGGAAATGTGTTCCATCAAAAAAGAAGGAAGTCAGAAAGGCAATTCGATCGCTGAGGGTTGTCCGGGCTCATTTTGGAAGCTCAAACTTCATTGAGAAGCTGACACCCGTGGTATACCAAAAGTTTATCAATGAACGTTTTGTGGACACCATTTTAGTATCGAAAACAAAGACTCACCACTTCTAAAAGCTGTCTCTTAAGATACCACATATTTAAGCACAAAATAATTAGGGTGTATATAGACCACCTAAATAAACGTATTTATCATAGCAAAAAACAGGAAACATATTTGTGCACGTGTTTATTTTTTATGACTAATTTAATACCTATCCCAAAATATTAACATTACTTTTCCGTTTTCAGTCAATTGTCATTAGTTGAAGTAGTAATGTCCTTGTTATTTGAGAAGTCAAAGTGCTAACTGGTAACTGCTAAATGATGCCAAGTAAGCCGTAATCACTGTAATATTTCAATCACACTTATAGATGAATAGTCAATTGCATGAACTACATGATAATTGATGATAAATTAGCAAGAGTGTAAGAGTTTCACGGAAAATCGCACTCAAAAATAAATAATCTCAATTAACAAAAGTTTTGGATTGGTGTAATTGGTTATAACTTATAAGTACACAAAAATTACGCAAATATAAAGCCATAGACTTCACAGGATTGGACGCAACATATTGACTGCTTTTCACATTTACGTCTATTAATTTTTTCGGAGGGGACGCTGAATAATACTTATATTCTGCTTCACTAGTATATTGTATAACGGTAAATACGCTAAGATGGTTAAAACTGTTGTTATTCTACTGGTACTTCTAGTATCTAGTGGGTGCATGGCAGAGAGATTAAAGCAAGGTACTGCAGACAAGGGTAGGTAAAATTTAGTTTTATAAGGATTTACAATAGTGTTAATTTGAACCAAACGCAAAAGTTATCTCTATTGAAAGTTTTTAAACTTCACTCGTTAAATTTTGCAGTAGAGCTGCCACAAAGCTGTGAAGAAATTCAAGCTACATTTGCAAATTCGAAAAGCGGAGTCTATACAATTTACCCGTCATTTTTGGAACTGGAAGGCAGCGGAGTTGAGGTAAAATATATTTGGAACCAAAGTTGTAAAGGGGTTTAAAGCCTAGAAAGCTTTGGATGTAATGCTACTGAAGAGAATTAATTTTGTAATGAGAATGAATAAAGTTATAAATTTTTATATACAGGTATACTGTGACCTTCAAACGGATGGTGGTGGTTGGACCGTTATTCAAAGACGCGCGGAACGGACAGGTTTAGACATCGATTTTTACAGAGGATGGGACGAGTATGTATCTGGATTTGGTCCGTTGGACGGTAGTCATTGGTTAGGTAGGAATAAAAGCACATTCAACTGATAGCGAATATCTCTACCACTCGATAATAAAATGTTCAATTTTTTTTGCTGTAAAAGGTCTCGATATAATCTCTCAGCTCACTCATGATGGAGATAAGGAGGTGCAAATTAACTTGGCTAGTTGGGAAGGAGCTGAGCGAATTGCCAAGTATGGATATTTCAGAGTTTCTAATGCAGTGGAACAATATAAGTTATTTGCAACAAATTATACTGGAGACGCAGGTGCACTACTTTGCCACCAAAAATTTCTTTTAAATGACTCGTGGCTAATTAACATTTTAGCATTGACAATTTTAAGGGTATTTCAAGACTGAAGTGGCTTAATTCATTTTGTTTTAAGGTGATGCCTTGAGCTACCATTTTGCTACTTGGTAAGTTATTTTTAGAACTTGAAAAGTTGCATTAAGGGGACGTTCACATATTACGTAACGCAAAAATCAGTAAAATTTGCCATGTATGGGTACCCTGTCACGCATGCGTAACATTTTCTTGTTTGTGGTACCCCCTACAAATAACGTAACGGAAGTGAAGTGTACTCGGGTTTTACATTTTAAAAATGGGACAAATTAAGAAAAGATACTGGTGTACATTCTCTGTGACTACCAATTTTTTAAAATAGCCGAATACTCTACAAAATCAATGAGAATTTCCCCTGTTTTTCTTCAAAACAATACATTTTTTAACTAGGAAAGCGTTACGTACCACATCAAAAAATGATGTATGTACCCCCTGTAACGCTTTGTCACGTTTTGGCTTCCATGTATGGGTACCCCCCTCCGTTACGTAATATGTGAACGTCCCCTAAGGCATCAGGAATTTTGATCATTGCTCAAAACCGAAGATCAAGAGTGCATTAAATTGAAATAACAAAATTTTTGCAGGCTAATCTCAACGGTGTCTACTCCGAAGGTCCTGGTAACAGCAATTTAGGGGTAACATACAATCCCTGGCTCGGAAATCTCTACTCTTTGAAACGAGTAGAAATGAAAATTAGAAGCAAAACCTTCCTTCCAAAATAAAATTGGTTTGTGTATTAACAACTCTATCTAGAAAATATTACAAAAGTTAATACAGAAAAAATACTAATAACAAATTTGCTCTAACGTTCTGAAATAATTTTCTGAGTAAAAATCGGCTCTATTGTATTGTGGACAATTCCAAGAGCTCTGCCTTTTTCTAATAAAAGTTTTTATCTAATTGGCATTGGCATTTCTATTTCTCGAAGCAGTTTCTTAGATATTTCGGTTATGTAATTATTATATATTTAGTCATACTCTATAGCAAAGTATTAAAACATAACATGCCAAAATTCTGAAAACGTGGGTACCTCAACGTAGGTACTCGACTGCTGCTACATAATAACCGGAGATACTATGGTACTTTTTAAATAAATGATGTTGCTGATCTACGCTGATTCACGTGGAGTCCAGGAAAAATACGAAACGACCTTTTAATTATGCTAAGTGACGACACACAAAAATGGAGCATGTATTAATTTGAAATTAGCTTCCAGTACCAAAAACACCGTCCTAAAAAATAGTCTCTGCCTGTCGATTTTAATGCAGACTACAATGTTTTTAAATTGTTCTGGATTAACTGTGTGCTCCTCATCTATAATAAGAGCTTTTGTAATACTAGTAACCGCTATACTAACTGATGTTTCCGGAACATTTCTGGACAAATATTATCCTCTAGGCACCGGTTGGATTTACACTGCCGTGGACTACACTCCTTTGAAAGATGTTTGGACTAGCTTTTACTCCAGAAGGAAGTTATTCTTAACTGAGAAATTTGATTTCAACCAATGGGGTATGCTTTCCAGTAGCAGCAATGAAACGGAGAACTCTGTAGTTGTGCTCACAAATTTTTTGGGAGTCGAGCTCCTAAACATCCACTATCCCGTGATGGTCAGAAAACCACTACTGGCAATACTTCCACATCCATTTTCTTATGGCCAATTCAGGCTCTCCTGGGTATTCGAGCATATATCCAGGAACTATACAGTAACAGCTAAAGCTTGCTTATCAGCTGAACGCTGGGAATGGGAGGAGCGGGATCACTGCGGTCAATTCAATTTAACGTGGCTGGTGGCAAACGTCAAAAGCTGGAACTACGAGGTAAAGTATCAAAATATAATTTACCCGAAATTCTATCTACCATCCGTTTCCTCATTTTTATACAGATTTTTTTTTGTTTTTAGATTCACGTTGGACTTTCCCCCCCTTCGCTGCACAGATTAAATAAGTTTACGGAGCACCAACAGGCAAGAGACTCTATCGTAGTAACAACAAAAGTTTTGACGTATTACCCGCAGTGTTTCTTTTACAAGAAAGAGGATCCCGGTGACCCCCTTCGTGTAGAATTCCTGCCATCTAGTCGACCAGCACTGGAAATATTTGTCACTACAGAAGTATTTCACCATCCATCAAACTGTGACTACGACCAAGACTGCAGATGGGAGCAGACTCTCCGGGGATGGTTATATGATCCTGGCTACAGCTACGGAAGGGACCCAAGGAATGTTGCCTTTGTGCTGGCGACAAATGTTGGAAGCTCCATTCGGAATGCAGTTACGAGTACAAGGTCTCTGTATCTCATTCAGCCTCACTGGAGCAAGAAAAATTGCTCCTTCCACATTTGGAAAATTTCATCCATGGCTGCTGGTGCTGATAAAATGTTGAAGCTTATCGAGAATATGCCAGTTCTGGAAACTCCTCTGACGACAGTCATTGATGAAGCAGTGGCGTTTTCTCCAGATTGCAAAAATCCTTTAAAGAGTGGACTCGACGGAATTATTCAATTTTCCAGCAGGGTTCCTCAAAAAGTGCGTCAAGTTTATAGCCGCCTACTTGAAGGTATCACTAACCTCCTTTTGGAATCCGCATTTAAGAATTACAGCTATTACCTCCGGTATTCGATTTCTGGTGACTACTTCCCATGGGACTTCTGGAAAGGAAAAACAATAAAATTGTGTGTGAACGATGAAGCTACATTTGCAAGCTCACTCGACTCAAGCTTTGATTTAACTAAACTCGACATTAGATCAACAGGAGGACGCACTCAGCCGCACTTTCCCCTCCATATCCCGAACACTCTCGACTCCCTTCGCTTCATAAGTTGCGGATACCGCGGAAGAGAGCCTCTCCCCTTCCAAGAACTTTACAATGTGTTTGAGCCGAGCGTCTGGATATGTGTTCTGGTAAGTCTGCTGCTAACGCTGGTCGTCTGGCAGGTAGTTTCTATGACATCCGCCAATACAAGCAAGATCCCATTCAACCATAGCTGGCATCCTAGTGTGGAGACGACTCTCCAGAAGATTTTATTCGTAGTAAATATCGTGCTAGATCACGGACTCACTATGCCGAGCTCTTCGTTTTCCCAGCGCACCTCAGTCCGAATTCTTCTCGGCTGCTTTCTACCGATGGTGATGGTTCTGAGCTCCGCATACAGAAACAACAACGTCTACAACATGGTCCTTCCACGAAAGTTCCTTCTTTACGAAAAGTTTAGTCAGCTGGTCGAGAATGATGTGAGGGTGCATGTCATCAGCGGCAAAATGTCCTTAACTTTGGAAGCACTGAATAGAAAAGTGGGAAAGCCTCACTTTACGATAACCCCCCATTATATTTACGCCAAACTATGGAAAGAAAATATTAAACATTTTGAACTCAAATCTGTTGTGGATACTAAAAATGAGGCATGGATTATGCAGAGATTGCACAACAGCAGGGAAGAGGAGCTTCATAATGGATATATTTTTGGAAATAGCTCCCTCCATCCAAAAATGTTTATTAACGAGATAATTGCTTGGGGAAGAAAGGAGCACTCCTGCAGTCGCTTGGTTACTAAACGAGAGTGCGAGGAGGCTTTATCACAGGCACTCAATGACAAGTACAGGGCGCTGGAAAGCGAAGAGCTGAAACGGGAGCTTGAGAAATGTAACAAGACTGCGGTGCTCCTCACCGCAGATGATGCCCTGCAATGGGCTAAAGAGCTGAGCGGGAGTAAGGTGAGCGTGGGAAAGGAGGATTACTTCCTTACAGGATTATATCTTGGAACATCGCGTGTCACTTCTTCTCGCCTGGTTTCCGCATTTGGGAAAGTTAGAGAGTCTGGGATTGTTGGGAGGTGGATGAGGATTATGGAGGGAATGTTTGCGGCGGAGAGACTGCCGAAGAAGGAACGGAATCATGAGCCAAAGAGCGCTTCATTAGACGGAGGCATCTTCGTAATATTTTCTGTGCTTATCGGTGGCCTTGTAATATCAATTATTGTTTTTGTCGTGGAAGGCATTTTAATCGGCTGCTTGTGGTGCATCGACTTCTGCAAAAGCTTTCGGAACAGGCCTCTTTCATTACAAAAAGTGTATGAAAATTTAATCTCAATATTTCGAAAGTGTACTCCCGGAATAATTTTGGTCGTATGTGGGCATTCTCAGCGCATAATCATTTCCGTTTTGCGGTTTGCACGAATTCTAACCACAAATGGAAAAAAGTAATGCCGCACAGTAAAATGTATTTAAACTTAAGTGGTTACATTTTAAGTCACTTTACTTTATTGTGAGAAGACAATTTTTCATAGAATGGATATTTATCGATTTATTAATACTACATTTTGTTTAATGGCATATGATCAGAGCTTATAACGTCAAGCTCAATTTGGTTTTACTTATTTTGGTGAAAATGTTTTTAATAAAGCACAATATTGAAAGGAGCTAAAGGAAAATTACCTGACACGTGTAAACGATAGCACCCCCGTTATTACTTTCATGCTCATGCAACGCTACTTTCAATAGGATTATATGACCAGGATCGTAGGAGTTACGAAATGTTAAATTTCATAAATATTTTTGTAAAGAAAATACATTTGTACAAATTAGCACTTACTATAAGAGAACTACTAGGGATAGAACTGTTTAGATGTGCTATATATTACATCAATTTAAATTTTAAATAGATAATAAGATTACCAACCGTTTAGATTGAAGCAGTGATGCAAGTCCCGCAATTTTATTGCTGCCATACAATATTTTCACTGTTTGGTAACATTACCTAGAGAAAATCGTCCATCTTAAATCATTTTTATCGCCACAGTCGCATGGTTACGCTGGCTAACGGTTTCAATGGTCCTTCATTATACAAAAAAGTTGTATTGCTGCATTTACTTCACTCCAAAAACTTTTAACTTTATTAATAACGATCAACATTCTTATAACGTTAAGATGATAAATTTTTTCGGAGCTAGTGCTGGATTATTCCATATCTTATTAATTTTAATTTTTCAGGAAAATTCCTCCAAGGCTCACGAGTTTCCTCTGCTACTCTCCAATTTCCAGCTCTGCTCTTTTACATACTTTCAATTTAACAAGCATCCAACTAACGACTTCAGCCCTGAATATGAAAGCGGCTTGGACAATTGGTACAAAACATTACGCAAAAATATAGAGCAGCCACTCTCCTTTAAGGCACTTGATGAAGAGCACGCAACCTGGGATACAATACATCCCCTTTCGTCTCATCGGAGAAAGCTCTCGAACTGCATAATTTACCTCCTCGCCAACACTGACTCGTCATCGAAAGTTATGATTGACGGCGGTAATAACAATGAGCCACTGTTCCCCGATATCCTCTGGATACTGAGCTCTGCCAGTGACCCAGACTGGAAATATTTTCATTTTGAGAAAGGTAATCTAGTTACTCTGCGCCTTTCTGAAGCTATAATAATGAGCATAGTAGATTTACAGCGTGCCTTTTTCATGTNGTAATCTAGTTACTCTGCGCCTTTCTGAAGCTATAATAATGAGCATAGTAGATTTACAGCGTGCCTTTTTCATGTGCGTCTCCTGTAGAAGGGAAAAGCGGCACGGAATCTTAGTTCCTGTGGAAAACTCGGAAATGTTGGACAGCGTCTATAAACTGAAGAGAGTTTGGCTACAGCTTCATACAAATATGAATCGTAGACGAACTACACTGAGCATATCAAACTTTGCAGATATTCGTCAGTTTATGCACGATGAGGAATCAAAGTCGGGGGAGGTTTGCAGAATATTCTTGGGCATGAAGACATCGCTGATTCAGGGCCCAACATGTGCCGTTATTTTGGCCGGTCAGAAGCTGAACACGACACTACTTCATCCTCGCGTGCCAAAGAAGAAAAGTCGTCTTTCGTATACTCAGATTCAGGGATACACTTCGGCAGATGAAGTACTAGCCTATTCCCATAGAACTAGAATGAAGTGGATTATGCTCGGAAAAGAAAATTCGGGCTACTCTTTCCTTACAATTTATCGGAATGGGAGTAACTTTCGGGAAAGAATTCGTTTGGATGGAACTATGAAGCCATTTGACTTAGTTGTGTGGTTGTTACTAGCAACATGTGTAATTGCCGTGGCTTGCGTTGTTTATGGCGACATGATGGTGGCGTCGACTTTTGTTTCCAACTGTCCTTCTATTCAAGCTGCCGAGTTCTTGCAGAATTTATGGAATCGAATGGCCTCCATTAGTTCATTATTTATTGATCAATCTGCGGGATCTACGTTTGGCCGAAATTTTCTCCTATTCTCGAGCTGGTCCTTGCTCGTATTTTTAATTTCGCAAATGTGTCGCGGCATAGTTTTCTCTGTCCTCACATTTAAGGTGGAGCCACTTGTCCCGGCCTCGCTAAAAGATTTGGGGGAAACTAAGATGCTTGTTGGAGTGTATGATATCTGCTTTTCTGCGCAAGAAGGTGCATTTAGCTGCCTTAAAGAATCCATTTTCCCTTCATTATTCCAACGGCATCGGCAAAAGCAAAGACAAAAATCTGGAATGGAACAGGAATTGTTCCAGCTGATAAGCAGAGTGGAGCGGAAACTTGTCTGGTTTGCACAGAGCAACGAAGGTGGAGGCGGTTCTACGTACGGCCGACTTTTACAATGGGAGATTCAGTTAAATGGAGGGAATTTTAGTCTACTTCCAGACAACATAGTCCTCATTTGGAAAGACGACACGTCCAGTAAACTTTTGACGGGATTGGGCTTGCTACCAGACATTTGGATGTCGCAGGAGTTTTCTGTACCCATCTTAAGTCAACAAAGGGTTCTGCTAACACTCGGAAACGCGTTTCAGGCTGTAATTGAAAGGACTTTGACGGCTGTCTACGAGTCAGGATTGCCAGACAGATGGACTCGTTACAGCAACGCCGCAAATAGGGCTGGATCGGCATCATTTACTTGGAGCCAGCAGAAGCCGAACGCCACAAAAGAAGACGTGTGGCATATATGGTGGAAGGCTAGCAGAAGATATTTATACTGCAATGAGGACTGTTCTGAGAGGGCGGAGAGTATCAGGAAAGAATTTTCCAATATTCCCACAGAATTTTTCAGTGAGCTGGCCCACTACTGGCTCGTTTCTATTGGCATCACTGTTTCAGTTCTGTTTATTGAACTTGTGCAAATTTTTGCGAAAATTAAAAGGCTTGTAAGTAGTTGCTGCTTCTTTGCTATAAGAAAAAGTAAAACGACCGTGGTGGATATTTCCATCACACTCACAGGAAAGGCCGAAGCCATTTTTTTCGACAAAGGGCTCCAAATGTGACGCATAGCAGTAAAAGGCAGCTTAATATAGATTTATAATTTGTAGTTTATTATAATCTGTGAACAAAGTATAAAAATTTGTTGAAATCAAAAGTTCTGAAAGCGCTCTAAATCATTTTAATTTGGATTGTTTGCCTACCCTCATAATTTCATTTATGTAGATTTTCTAGGATTGCAGCGCCTACGATGGCTAACTTCGCTTGGACAGCTTTGGAGAATTTATCGTGCAAAGTTTGGACTTCGCTCTTTTCTCTGGGTGAAGCCGCAAGTGAGCGTAACTTGCTGGACAGAAGGGACTGTACAGCTTCCTCGATTCTATTCTCATAAAGCCACGTGAGCGCCAATTGCACTCTTGCATATTCCGTTTTGAAGTTGTCTTCTCCGACCAATTTTAAGTGCTCCTTGTACGAGCGGGCATGCAGAGCTGAAGCCTCCGCAATTTTTCCTTGCTCTCGCAAAATGTTCCCTTTTCTGGATCCAATGTCCAGAAATATTTGAAAAGCGTTTGGGGGAACTTCCTCCGCTAAAATTTCATCACAAATTTTCAGCGCTTCTTCAAGCTTCCCCAAATCGTAGAGATAAACAATTCCGGTGTAGCACACCTTCGCCTTCAGCTCTACCCCCATTTTGTGTCTATCATCGAGCAATTTTTCAATTAAGTGTGCTGCCCTCTCCCAATTCTCACATTGCAAATGCATGTCAACCGAGGAAAGAAGAATGTCCACTTTCAGCTCAAAGTCCCGGGCGCGCTTCACTCCCTCCTGGAAGTTCTCCATAGCTTCCTCGTACCTTTCCAGCTTTCCCAGACACAGTCCTACTCGATGATAGCACTTTGCCAGTACCTCATGCCCCTCCCCAAGGTTTTCCTTCACGAATGCAAGAATCTTAAGGTACTGCTCCAAAGCTTTCTCATACTGCCCCGTAACTTTAAAGAGCTCCGCCAGAGAGGACTCGCAGTGCATTCTGACCATCCTTATCTTCTTCTCAGGCCTACTATGAAGCTCTTCTAGAAGTGACATTAGCCTTCCCTGGGCATCGTCATACTTTCCCAGACCTACCAGCAAGTCGCAAATAGTGCAGTCCAGCAGGTAAACGTTTTCATTATCCGAAGATAGAACATCAGCCAGCTTTACTTTTGCTCCAGTCGCAAATCCATAGGCCTCCGCCAGTCTCGCCCTAAAGCTTAAAAGATTGCATAGCTTAGACGGTAGCTGACTCTGCTCTGTAATAATTCCAGAGTAGCGGCTCCCGTGAGACCAAGCCGCCAAGCCGTGGTCCAGACTGAACTCGTCTGAGTATTTATTTGCTATAAACAAATTCAATTATTAGTTTTTTTACTACATAAAAATGATATTTTAAGTATATGATAATTTAGAGACACAGCTTCTTCTGTTTATTAATTTTACACTACCTTGTAAAAGACCAAGCAAGTTTGATATAGTTGGCTCTTCTTCACCGCTGTCCTTCAGATTTATCCGGGTCACCTCCTGAACCAGTCTGTGAATACTGAAAAGGCCTGGCTTTCCCTCTCGACTTATCATAGAATATCGCAGTAGGAGTCCGAACGCATTCTCCAAGTCCCTTTCACTTCCACTTGGCACCGTGGGCAGGAACACGATTTGGCGTATATATTCCGCGGACATGTACGCCATGCTTCGAAGCATATTTCTGGAGCAGTTTCCGACCTGAGGATCTTCCGCTATTTTCTCCACTGTCATTTTCCAAGTTGTAAAGGTAGTTTTATCGTAGTCGTTGCGAATACTCTGAAAAGCATTCGAATCCAAAAGCTCCCTCTGATATTTTTCGAAGTCGTCCAGGTAGTTGCTGATGGAGTAGTTGTCCAGCATTTGCTGC
>JAHZND010004780.1:0-11260 GCA_027744115.1 Acrocyrtus sp. NNG-2020 | reverse complement strand
ATATTAGTCTGTATTATGCAGTTGAATTAGGTTTGCACGAAAAGGCACATTCACGAGCGGATACTGGTTTTGGGAAACTGGTGAAAGCAAGTGAATTTTTAGTGCATGTATGCATACCCTATGATATATTATACAGCTCCTCTACGGAGTAATTAGTCGGACAAAAGCAACAAATGGCCTGTTATTTTTGCTGTCAATGTTTGCTTCCAGCATATCATCTGGCTACGAGTGCAAATTCAGGAATAAATGAAAAAAGAATATAGATGGTAACTACAAGCCATGCTACTTTACCGAGCGCGAGAAAAATATTTCGTTCATGGTTCAGTGCAAGATGTGTCAGGCGCCAGAGGCCAGAGCATCGAGACTATGACCACAAAATGAATGGCTTGGGTGATGGTACGTTCGTGTGATCATTGGCTTAATTAGATACAGGCTTTGCCTGTAATAAAGCTGTACCTTTCCAATTAACGTCATTCATACATGGATCGAACAGATCAAGCTATGGCAGGCTTGAAATTTTGCCGTTGCTGTAGTGAGTGGTGTAATGTCCATAAAATTGTTACTACCACGAGCAGTTTGAAAATGGGTGATAATAGCTCTGCCGATTCTCTTACTCGTGCCACTATGCCAGTATTGCCAGTTCCAGCAACAAAATTATGCTGCAATCAAAAGTCTCATTTATGGCGTTTCAAAGGCTGTAATTTTATTGTTTTATTTTCTTTATAATTGAACAGAATTAGATGTACATTTCAAATTTGCTTGCTATAGTCTATAGTGCAAATGGCTCGACTCGAATATATTCCTGAGCAGATACACGGAAAGAACAACATTCGACAAGTTTTGGTTGCTGAGCGTTTTTTCTCCGCCTTTTCTGACAGTTGTGACACTTTCTTCTTATCGAAGAGTCTCCTCTTTCCGATGGAAGTGGTGAACCACTCGGAGAGGGTTGAGAAAATGTGCTATTTACGATTTTAAGGTAACTATTATTTTGAATATACGTAAATATCACATTTTCTCAGCCCTCTTCGAGCATTTCACCACCTCCATCGGAAAGACGAGACTCTCTTCCATAAGAAGAAACGAAGGAAGTGTCAGAGCTGTCAGAGAAAGCTGGGAAAAATCCCCAGCAGCCAGCAATCAAAACTTATCGGGTATTGTTCTGTAAATATTAGAGCTTACAATATGCTTAAAACAGTCAGCATTACATCTGCCCACCGACATAAGACATCATCACTGAAATCAGTCGCTCTAAAAACACTCGCCTTTCACATTATAGCATTTTTTGAGTGAAAGCACATCAAAAAAATATCCAAATGCCCGAGAGATTTTCTATAAAGTTGGTACTTCCTACAAAATATATATATGAAAACGCATTCATGTCACATATACATAGATAAGAGGCTTGCTGTGAAAGTCAATGATCCTAGAATATATAGACCACTGCGACTACAGAACATCTCAAAACAAGAATTTTATAGGTTGTGCATCTGAATTACATACAGATTTGATAATGTTCGTTTGTATAACTAATCTAGCAGATATTTTATAGGTAGCTGTTCCCAATGCTACTTTCATTGTACTCACGTCAGTTTGATTGATCAATAACACGACTGCACTGATAAAGGGACTACGACGGGTGCACACGCACTACGCACAAATATGTAACTCGAATTTTTTCCGTAAATTGGTGAACTGGAAGTGAATAGGAGGCCATTATAGATGAGTGTATATGTGCTGACTTTTTTTGTTAGAATTTAAAAAAGTGAGGTATCTAGTAGGTAGTAGAAATAATATCCACAAGGGGTAACGATATTAAACTTTTGTCCGAAATTGCAATATGTACCTAATTCGCTCAGACGTAGAGAAGAGACAACCAAAGAGGAATTTGGAACAATAATCGGACAGGGAAATAAATAATTTTATATTTTGAAACGATTTGAGCGAATATGCTACAGTAAATATCCTAATCATGATGATGATATCTCATCGTCAGTGGTCAAATTTACAGTCATTGCACCGATTGCTGAATTGATTTTGTATAACCTAAAATTATGACATTATGAGTGATATTACACGGCATTCGGCAACATGTTTACAAGTGAGCTACATGTACATACCTAGATAGAGCTATATATGTATTATAGACGCTACCTTAGCTTGCGTGATTGAATTATACTTACTAGTAAATACGACTTTTGGACATCATTTTAATTCGGAATAAGCGGCCGAGTTTTAAAATTTTGATTCTGGGTTGTAGGAAACTCATGTTGGCAATATGAATATTGAGTACATATCTGTTTTCTGCAAGTACCCGCCATTTAGCAATTAAATGTGCATGCATATATACTTACTGATATTGCTGTAGTTAGCTATTGGCTATCATAATATAACAACTTGAACTGAATTGAGATATGTAATAATAAGGAAGCAGTAGCTATAATGCCCACAAGTAGACTGTATATCTACCAATAGACCAGTTAAATTCGACAATCAGAATTTGTCAGAATTAAGTTGACTATTGTATCTACGTGTCTTGCAAATCCCAAGGTTCTTTAAGGACAAAAAAAATTCGGCTGCTGTAAAAAATGTCCCATCGGTTTGAAATCTTTAAACAATAAATATAATGTAGAAAGAAACGATATTGGAATGAACTCAGAATCATTATCCCATCAAAATCGCTAGTACCGTACGTGAACGTGAACGGTACACACAGGATTGGAAAATGAGAATGGAAAGCAAGCACGATAGTTATTCTTTCTCATTGGGTCCAACCGTTTCGGATTTTTTTAAGCATTAAAGGAACTACTGCGTGTACTAAACTGTTCTGTTTTAAAAACAAAGCATGTTCAGCAAAAGATTATACTTCTTGATACATTTCACTTCTGCTGTCCTCGCCTTTTTTGCCGTGTTTCCCATACGTTTTGACTCAAATATCAAATTGCTCGTATACAACAGCAATGTAAATAGATCGCTGAAAAGAAATTATAATTTGACCGTATTCTGGACTATAGCATCCTTCACAACAGTTATTAGGTATTACATTGCCCACGACATAGATCGGTTCAATTTGACGTTCGGATTCTGGATTGCTGGATTACTAACTACACTTGCTTTTTCCATTTTGCGCTGGATTCCTCACGACATCATTACGATCTTAAATGAAATTTTCATTTTTATACAATATATATATCGTAAGTGGAATGGAAAGTATTGCCCTATTTCTTAAATAATTGTCCCTAAAGTATGATACTGACCAAACTAAATTTTTTTTTGAATAATCAACAGATGAATTTATGCCAGAGTTCAAACCGGATACATGTGTGCAAAATTACATCAAGGAACTAGTCCTGGTATTATTTGGCTTGGGAGGGTTGGGCTCATATATTTTGTGTATAGCTCTAGTTATATATGACCCTACAGCGACAATTTTTCTTGGAGCTTTGGTTCCAGAACAATACTTTACACTGCCTGTCAGGGTAATCGTGATAGCGTTTCACGTTTATTTTCTAGCTACTGCGCATCTCTCAGCGATTACATTCGCGATGGGGGTAATGGTTTATGGGATGTATGTGATACCATTCTATTTACATGAGTTGCGTGTTGGACGCCCAAAGTATAACACTTCCAACAACTTAAGGAGACCGGACACTCTAAGACATGTATTTAGGTCACTGCAGGTGCTTCAAGCGAATGTAATGTGCATCTGTGGTATACTCTTGGTAGGTATGCATGGGGCTGCAGCAGGTGTTTGTATTTTTAGCAACTTTGTTCTGTTGAAGTATTGGGATTCACTGGAAGGGTTATCTAAAGCCATAGTGACTAGTTGGTCACTGGCATGCATGCTATTTTGGGCTTTTGTCCTGGAGATGGGAAGATTTCTTTTTGAGAAGGGGAAGAAGGTGATATCGTCTTTTAATAAGGGAGTGTGGACCACTTCACGGGATAGGAAGCTGATGAAAAAGTTTCAGAGGTCTTGCAAACCAATTCTATTGTGCTATGGAAAGCAGTTTGTCATTGGAAGGTCAAATGTACTCGCTTTCATGCGGGGCATTGTGCGAGGCACATTTAGAATGTTGCTGGCAAGCAAATAATTAATTATCCTCGGCCTCAGATACCACGAAATGAAAAGAAAAGTTAGACTGCGAAATATTCGCAATTGTACACCTAACTACTGTGGTAAAAGTAAGTACGTAATACTTTGGACAGACTAGACCAAGTAGGTATCTTCGCGAGTAGGTAAAATAAGAGCTATAGGTATCTATAAAGTTCTAACTGTATGTATTTTGGCAACTGTCTCCAGCTTGAATTAGCAAGTGACAATAAAAAAATATACCCTTACCGCATACCTACCTATTCCTACAGCAGCAATTCATTTCAGCTCTTAATTTAAAGCATGTATNCTCCAGCTTGAATTAGCAAGTGACAATAAAAAAATATACCCTTACCGCATACCTACCTATTCCTACAGCAGCAATTCATTTCAGCTCTTAATTTAAAGCATGTATCCGTTGCATCTTAAGGCCAATTCATAAAGCAAACTAATTCGACTGTACTTTTCAGGGAAAATAATATGGTCTTATGATAGATACACTGTAATCAGCGTAAGTAAGTAAGTTAAGTAAGTAAGTTCATAACATGTAATTTAGCTCTGCTGTAGTTTCTTTTCCAAGTTCAGTTAAGTTTTTTTATCACTCACTAGAACTTCCTTTTGGCTCTTAAGTAACATTACAAAGTATTACAATTCAAATATTTATATGACAAGACAAATCTGAGCCGTTTACTTATAGTTAGAATGACTTTGTTTTGTACTTAAATGTTCAAATGCAGTAAAGCCGTGCATGCATCAATCAACCAACCTCGGCTGAATAGCTTTAGTGTTACTATTTTATGATTTTCCCAGATTCTACTTATGTTGCGGTTGCGAGTGACTTTGACAGAACTACATTTACTTATTTATTTGTAATCATGCATAAACACAGCCATTTTCTGAAGATGTCATTTGTAAGGTTTGTCTTATTGTAAGCAAGGAATCGTAATCAAAATTTCATTTTCATTTACTATACATGGGACATAGAAAATGGAAGGCAAATATGCTTCCTGTCTCTGCATCTGCAAAGATAAGTAATACTTCTAGCGTAAATCACTAATAATGAAGCCGACGAAGGGCAGGAACATTATTTGAAACATAAATTGCTCTGTTATTAAGACTTTTTTTTTTTGAAAATTATCCGTTTAAGTTACGAACCTAGAATGTTGATGGCCACAAACTATCGAGGCATGAGTAATTGAAGTAATTACGCCATATAAAAAGAACCATATGGCTCTTTTAGTGAGTGAAAATGGGCTATAGCAGCAATACAGTTATCTGTATTGGCTTCAGTTGGCGCAGCGGCATGTTTTTGAATCTGTTTATTTTCGAACCGAAAATTCAGTAGCTGCAGATGAAAGCACAAAAAATGTTTAGTAAAATGTAACGGTTTCTGTAAAATGAATGCAAGATGTATTATGCCTTGAGCACAATCAAAAAGTAGGTTTCTAAAAATATAGTAAAATTATCCTCAGGAGGGTCGTAATTTTTCTCAACTAGTGATTATTTTTTCTAGTAGAAATAAACAATGAAAGAAAAAAATCGACTCACTAGCTGCTTTCTGCTTTTAAAATTTCATACACTGCATATTGTATTCATATACACGACATATGCCTATGAATTTTCTGGCCCGTTACGTTCCACACAAGCTCCCTAGCAGAGTGCTGAGAGATGCACTTTGAGGAAAACCGTTTTGTTTGATAAACGTAGCATGACATAATAACTACACAAGAAAAATTAGCAGATACTTATTTCTACTGAAAATGTAAAGGAAGATTATTTGTTTTTTATCCTCCTTCGTTGCAATTTTGTAAATTCTTTTCCTACTAGTACTCGCAGCGCACATAGTACATATCCTTCTGCCACAATGCATCTAAATACTGCAAACAATGAAATGTGCTCGTCCTAAACCACGCCAAAAATGTACAGTTTTTAATAGATGTATGCATTTTAGCAACAGCAACTGTTGGCTAAAGATAAACACTGACGCTTGCTTGCTATTTTACTGATAAAGAACCATCTGTATCCGGTATTTCAAAAGCCCCATAGGTAGGCACAATACATGTGGCCTGTTAAACAAAATCGCTCACCTTTAATTGTTTGCTCAGTTGGCTTGAGGACGTTTGGAAAATCAAATGAAGGCTTGTGTGACGGTTACGATTGACGAAAGTACAGTGAATTCACTCCGCCACACACACGTCAAGTATTTTTAGCATGACTAGTTGTGATTGCTTAACTAATTTTATTCTAATTAACAAAATAATTTTGTTAGAAATTATCTAGTGAATTCACTCCGCCACACACACGTCAAGTATTTTTAGCATGACTAGTTGTGATTGCTTAACTAATTTTATTCTAATTAACAAAATAATTTTGTTAGAAAATTTCTAACAAAATTATTTTGTTAATTTGTTTTCATACTGCGATAATTTCTAATAGAAATCAGCTTTAATGAAGTAGAAAGCAATTAGTAAAGTTACCAATGTTTGCATTACAACTTCATGAAGATTACAATTTTCATGCGCTGCAGACTGCAAACATACGAAATGATTGGAACAATGAAGTTGGGAGAAAAGAAATCATTTGATATCGTTCTGCCTTTGGCCCCGTTTTTTATTCACTCACCCACATCGTTCTACCGCAGAGTACTAGTTTTGTAAACTGCATATTAATTTTTTGTATGTAAAGTCAACTTTCAAAAGAGATGTGAAATTTTAATTTCGCAATCTCTTTCTTAGTCAATACATACCCTGGTCCATGTTCATGTTCATGCTCAAGCAAAAAAGAATTTCATTATGTGCTCGTTGTAATTAAAATGGTTCCTTGAGAATAGATTGACTGAAGACGAACAGCGGAATAGCATCTTCCTCATTCTTTTGATTAGGTTCAAAATAGCAAAATCATTTCTCACAAAGACTTTGCCTTTTATATTTTACATTATTATCAGCGATTTTTTTTCTTCTCGATTCTCAATCTATAAACCCTACACAGAGCGTTTGAAGTTTTATTGCTGTGACCATCACGTAATCACCATCACATGCAATACAATACACTATTATGCATCTTCTTCACCGAGTCAAGATCAAGAAGAGACCTTACCCACATCAAGAAGGAATCCTGCTGAAATCAACTACGTACATACATATAGCATGTAGCTTTTTACTGAATTTTTTCTCATATCTCTCAGTACAAAACTACTCATTTCATCCTTCAGCTCACAAAAATGATCATCGTCATCGCCAGTCTTCCAATAATCAAAAGCCGCTGGCTGCTGCTGCTACAGTTGCTGGCTTCTGTCTTCATCCCTTAATTTTGTGTTTTGCTTGCCTGTTCCTATCAGACACTACGAGAGTGGCCACAGCAAACCCCAAAAAATATATCATCGCTTCGCCAGAACCAGCAAAGTCACTTGTTGCATTGTTGAAGAAAAAATCAGATAGAACATGTAAGTACCTTGATTATTACATCAAACATGTAGAATTGTAAACCTGAATAAGAAGATCATTGTTATTGAATAGCTCGCTTTTTTATTGCTCTTGAGTTTTTCTGACTTAGGTTCGCTTGCAGCATGCTCGCTTCCCTCAGATTGGATAAATTTGTTGAAAAGAGCTTGGGTAAAAAAACAATTTTGTAGGTAGGCTCACCAGAAGCACTGTGAGTAGTGGGATAGAGAAAAAAAATATTTTTAATAGAAAATCCTACTAACAAGCCACGTTACTACGTTAAATGAATCTTCTCATCAACGTGCTTTGCTCCCACTGCATGTTTTTTTATTGGGAATATCATACGTACATAGTTTTATACATTCCTACATCGCATACATTTTTTGGTTGCAAGTTGCAACAATCGAGATTCAAACTTGTCTTAAGGGATGATGGTGGTGAAGTGATGATGTAAACCATTCGAGATTGCTTTATTGCTACTTACTGCACCAAAAGTGGAAGTGTAGGATAGATAGATGAAAGAGTCGATAAATTAGGAATTTTATTTACGATATGTGTTTTGAAATGATCTCAAAGTCAGTTTTTCAGTAGCAGTCTTTACGTTAGGGTTAGACGTGAAAATAGACTCAAAAAATATTTCGCAAGATTTCGTCAAAAAAAATTCAACTGTAAATTGCACGAAAATAAAAACGTCCATTTAATATTCAGTGAGCTTAAATTTTTGGGCTGACTTCGGAAATCCAAGACTGAAGTGGACTGGTGTGGTGACTATCAATACCAGTATAAACCTAAATAGCTAGCTTTGAACAGTTTGAAAACTGGAATGCTGGAATATTATAAAGGCTTTTTACAACACAACAGTGACAATTTCAGAATGTGATAGCCGATCGAACTTCATTCTCTATTCATTGCTCTAAAATTTTCAACCCTCGGCGCTTCCGAATTAGCTATTATATTGATAGACTGCGAGCCTATCTATAATTTCAATAACAATAATAATAAATACATCATACCATTACCCAAACCAATTTTTGATTGATTACAATCTGGTTCTCTATACCTTGTGCTGTGGTTGCTATACAAAGAGCAAGTCATAAAAAGTAGTAGTGTGTATATAGCATACTATCAAACAGAACTCAGATATTTTGCCTAATTCTACATTCATACGGCTTCCTGTTCTTGTTTGACTGGCTGCATGTGGCAGTAATAACTAGTTGTTGTGGGTTTTCGTAATAAAAGGGTAAAGGACGATTGGGTTAGGGACCCTTTTTCATATCAACTTCTCCGAATATGAATAGGACGTGGACATCTTGTAATTAGCAAATCTGCACGCTAAGTAGAACAACGTGTAAACGAAAACTACCTGCTACGATATATAGTTCATGAAAGATAGTTTATCAAGCAGTAAAAATTAAATTTTTAAGTGGGTAAATAGCAAACTGTGAAAAATAACTTTTTTATGTGGGTACTTTAATGAATAATTTATAGGGAAGGATGTCGCTACGAACTGCATAGTGCCTTGAAAAAAGTCGTAGATGGATACTTGGCAAATTTGCAATGCAAAGTAGTGCTATTTTTATAACCTTACATTACTTTAAGTGAGTTGCATGGAACTTCAACGCCTTGTGTGCCCACTTATTTGCAGATTCTCTATTGCTGCATTTTGTATGAGCAATGTCTACAAGTTGTAATCATTTCAGGGATATCAAACAGCAAGTAGTGAATTGAATGACAGCAATGTGTTAGGAGATGTGTGTCGTGAAGGTACTTTGGACTTTGGATGCGAAAATTTCAAATTTGAGCAATTTCTGGATGAAAGCTTTTAGTGATCTGATCGTGAGAGATCAAAGTCTGACGACAAACGCAGTAACAACGGGATGCATTCTCCATCGTCACTACGTCCAGATAAAGTATTTGGGCAGAAGTTGAACATTGGGCCGAATGAGGGCTATACGAGACTTCCAACTATTTCCAGTGAAAGCAGCAGTTTTAGAAAGTCAAGGGAAAAAATGCCCCGTGTCTCGAGACGGACTCAATACTTTTATAATATTTTATTGCTCATTGTACTCTCTTTAATTTTATATCTATTTAGCAGTCAGCTCCTGTCACAGTCAAGTGGGGGCGGAAGCTCAGACATTAGTAGTAATATTAACAGAATTGAATTAGTTGCAGGGTACAGTAGTAGAAGTAATAGTGACAGTTTTAACAGTGCGTCGTTACCGGTTGGGGCAAGCTCTGCCAGTGGATCTAGTCTCCTTTCAAATGATTTCGATTTCACCCAGCAAGATGAAAAGACTGCTAATTTTAATGACAATGTAGCCAGCGGGCGACAGGAAAACAGTGAGGAAAACAGTTTTGACAATGCAGAGAGAACAAAGTTGCCAAAGGGTAGCGAATACACAGTCACTCCCCAGGGATCAACCACTGCTAAGGTTGACAAAGATGTGGAGGAAACAACCTCAAAAGATTGGCTCAAGGCATTTGCCGTAAGAAATTAACTAGTCCATCTTATCAGTATTGGCTTTGCAAATTTTGAATAAATAATCCAAGTAAAAGTCGGTTTCATACTTAATATATGCAGGACACAGCACACAAGCTGTACTCAATGTTCTCTCCAGACTATCTGAAAGAATTCAGGAAATGGGCTATATCGCAACAAAGGCAAGCTCTTCAAAGAGAAATGAAAGGATACAAGTTCCAAACTGGAAAGAATGTGTAAGATGGGCTTGACTGCCCACGATATAGTAATGGAAGTCCATGTTTCAAGCTCATTCCCCTGATCTAATCTCATATGAAAATTGTTTCTGTTTAATTTAGAAAATTGAAAGATTTAATTATGGAAAAGGTAGGGATTATTTTGGCAGCGTTTTTTAATCGATAAAGGGGACTTCTTTCTTCCATTATAGTAGTAGCGGTTAATTTAATTTATTTTGTAATGCCTCTCTGCTCTTTCAGGTTCGTTCTGGATCACTTGCAAAGGAGGGCTTGCGAGTTTTAAATCAGCTTTTAAGTTGCAATTACACTGGATTAAATGACTATATGACTTATGGCGAAACACATCAGTGGCTATACAGTCATAATACGAGGGTGTGGCAATATTGTGAGAAGAGCTATGACGTTTGCTGGGACCCGAAGTTTCTTTCGGATATGTGCAAGCTGTTTCCATTTCAAAGTGTGAAAACTGTACGAATGCGACTAAGGCTTGCAAAAACTCTACTTGAGAACAAAAAGTACCCAAATATGCTTATGTATTCCTGAATTACATAATTGTATCCTGAATCAGTAAGATTTTTACATGGTCAAATTGTTTTTTCTCAAAACTTTTGCAGATTTAACATACGATTGTTACTCCTGATTCGTGACCCTCGTGGAACAATGCAAAGTCGCAATCACCGGGACTGGTGTCCCGGAAATCCAGATTGTTATGATCCAAACAAACTGTGCATGGACATGGTAGATGATTTTATGTATGCGGATCGGTTACGAAAAAAGTATCCCAACCGATTTCTGTAAGCATATTTATGCAATTTCCCACGGTAGTATTTTAGAGTCTAAAAACGTGAATATTTAATTAGCAACCTATTCTTTGTGATTTAGTGCCATCCGATACGAAGATATGAGCCTAAGCCCGTTCGAATCAATGCAAAAGATTTTCAAATTTTTCCGTCTTCAGTATCATCCACAAGTGGATAGATTTTTAAGCAGTCACACAACGGAAAACGTTGGTGGC
>JAHZND010004779.1:0-23973 GCA_027744115.1 Acrocyrtus sp. NNG-2020 | reverse complement strand
CTAGCTTTGCATTCCTCGTTTTCATTTGCAAAAGCCCTGTGTTTTCATTTTTCACATCCATCCATATGATGTCTGTTTGTACTTTCGGAATACGATACGAGTACGATGAAGATGAACGGGAAAAAAGGTGAAAAGAAACAAACTCCTTTTCATTCATAATGTTATGTCCTATTCATTGCAATGTATTATGAATGGTAGTAGTAGTAGTACTATACCATGCATATGTATGTATTTGTATATAACAAGACCCTATCCTATCCTTATACGTTAACTTTCAAGTGGTACTTTACTTGAAAAAGATACATCCTTTCTCATGCAGCAGCTATTCTGGCAATGTAATTGTAGCAAATAGCCACCAGCTCGCCTATGTTATTGGTCCAGATACGAATATCAGATGATGGCAATACCGCCACATTCAATTTGCTTTGTTTACCCATTCCTTGTCAATGGGAAAAGAAAGCGTAAACTGGTCTCTGCTCTTTGCCTGTTCTGTTGTCTCGTAAAAAGCAAGTACCGTACCTATTCAGAAACGCACAAAAGTGCATGTGCATCAAGGATTACAAATGCATGTAGCTGTACCAGCGATTGAGCGATGCAATGCATTCACTTCATTTTCTTATTCTTTTCTTACGAGCACTTTACTAAAAGACAACAGAAGAAGTCTTATAAATATAGTCATTTAGTAGTCATCTTCTATCGTGTGGCCATAATTGTTGCATGTAATATACCTAGTTTAAATCTATCTGTATCTGAATTTTACCTATTTGCGAGTAACAAACGAGTAAAAAGTAAAGTATTGCATAACGCGTCGATACATGCAAAAAAATTTATCGAGAGATTATCGAAGATTGATCATGTGAAAGGGGTTTTTACGCAATGTCTTGTGTGACAGGTGACATTTTTGTTTTGTTTACGAAGAAAGATTGATTACTCGTAAAGATGTGAATTGGGAAGAATTTATTTTAAGTTTTGATAAGATAAATTTAGCCTTTTATTGCACCATACACCACCATTAATTTAGTACTATTTGTTGTTTGTATGTTTGTGAAGTGCCATTTTTATTGTACAGTTTGTTTGCTTATTGGAAGTGGAGTAAAGATGGGGATGTAGCACGTGTATAGTTTTAGTTAATCATTGCGCTGTTGTGTAGTCGTAATTTGCGTGTAAGCTATCATGCCTGCCAAATGTGAATGTGAGGGTATGCACCTCTTCTTTTGTTGTTTGTTTGTAATTTTGGGCGAATTGAAAAGAATTTAATTTAAAGTTTAGACCTCACCAAATATTAGTACTAAAGCACAAGATCTTTTTTCTGCACAGCGGCCTTGTAAATTGCAATCATTGCACTTGCACGTTATTACACTATAGGTTAGGTCGTAGCAGCAGCAGTAAACTATAAACACAAACAGTACTTTAATGAAAACATGCACATACAGTCTAAAAAAATCTAGCTATCAAATCAGGAAACTCCTCCGTTATCATTGGCATTGTTTGTTTTTTAGCAACATGAACATGTTCTAATTTACTTGATGAGGATGACGAGAGGATACAAGACCAGAATTATGACTAATGACTGATGAGCAATCACTTTGTAGTGTGAATGTCGATTTGCGCTTTGTGGTGTTCCCTGTAATATAGAAATGTTTTAGGCTATGAATTACCTATTGCAGGGGCGATGTTATATATGAAGGAAACTACGTGAATGAATTTCGTTCACATGTTACCTCTCCCACCATCTTTTAGTGTGCAGTACGTGAGCGCTATAAAAAAGTAGAATTTTAATTTTTGCTTACTTTAACTTGCCGAAGGACAAAAAAAATCTGAACAAAGCAGTTACGGCAGTAGTATCATGTAATGAGAGGAGAGGAGTTGATGGGACAAGGGACAAAGCCCTTTCCTTACCTGTTGATGATGTGTACTCTCATGAATTGGGTAGTTCCTCTGCACAGCAAATTGCAAATAATTATGCCAAGGCAGAACTAAGAAGGAGCAAGGAATTCCAAGTTTTATCAAACGTGATAATGTTGTTAACAATGTCGACATGATGGACAGGACACTGTTATGCAATATAAATTGGTCTCATGCTCACGTCTAATCAGATGAAAGGAGAAGGCTACGTTTTATTACTATTGCTTTTTTTATGTTGCATGATGCTGTGAGCAGAACTCTTTATTGATTTAT
This sequence comes from Acrocyrtus sp. NNG-2020, assembly GCA_027744115.1. NCBI lineage: Eukaryota > Metazoa > Arthropoda > Collembola > Entomobryomorpha > Entomobryidae > Acrocyrtus > Acrocyrtus sp. NNG-2020. The sequence goes on along the minus strand of JAHZND010004779.1, from coordinate 21,795 downwards.
GTTTTTGAATGATCTTTGCCCCATTATGAATTGTACAGAGCTCCCATCACACAGCAGTATTCCATTATTATTTTTGTGTTTATAGGATGAGGGCTCGCAATAAATTTATTTTCAAAAATTGCAGAGCACTCGCAGCAGTCTGTTCAGAATGCATTACGAAATTAACTGTGTTACTGTGTAATAACATGTAACCGACTAATTTCATAGGGCGTATTGAAATTAATGGTATAATGACATAGCGCAATCACTCGCTGGGTTATTTCCTTTTCAGCCACCAAACATACAGATAAAATAATAGTGTTTGAGGTAGTCTTGATTTTCAAAATTTTGATAATAACTAGCAAACGTGCAAAAAAGGAAAATGCAGGCGAGATGATTCATTGATTTTTTTGTTTTGTGCATACTTTGTGCTAGTACTTGGTGTAGATTTCTATAACAAACTTGCTAGGTCAATTTAACGTGATCCACAAAATCTCAAAATGAAGCAGTGAAAAAATATTTTTCTGTCATGATTGCTAGATGGATTAATTTTAAAAATGTTGATTGTTCGTGCAGGTGAAGATAAGAATTCTTCTGGTACTCATGTCACTTCTAATCAAAAACAAGTCAACTCACCACATCCACTCCAGTATGTTGTGCCATTCAAAAGACTGGAAACTGAAGTACGCAGTTACAATAACCAATTTATCGGTCAAGCGAAGTGCAATACGTCGATTTAAATAGTGGCAGTCGTTGATAAACTCATAGTTTCTAGCCTCACAAAAATTTTCGATTGACTGAAAACAAGAACCTATAATTGCGTGTTTGAAGATCTATAAAATTTTTCCAAGGTGCCCTACATTTTTATAACTTACGAAAATGACTAGTGGTGGATTTTTTGAAGATGCCTCGTGCTTCGATGAAGCGCCTATGTTTCCACCAGTTGCGACCATTGTGCCTATTTCCGTTCGAACTGTTTCCAGTTCTAATGTTCTCGAGACGAGGGCATCGTACTCTGCTACCTCGCAATCTTTCATTGATCTGACCAAGAAATCAGCGAAAAAATGCTACAGCATGGACGATATATTTGATGCCGCAGTTCGGAAAGAAACTTCAGGACCAGTGGTAAGAACCAATTAATTGCATGCTGTTCGGTATTACCTCTTTGTAGTCATTTTCAACTTTTGCAATCTAATGCCATGTCAGACGTTTGGATACATATACAAGTTCATATTTCTCAATCAATACTATACGAGAATAAAGTTGTAACTTTTGTGAAACTTTGGAATGGGCAGTGGATTGGAAATCATATTGTTAAAACGTAGTATTACCTATTTATTACCTACTTTTTTAAAAGGTATGTGGGGTCCCCATCATATCAAGTTTAGTAGGCTCTACATAATGGGTGTGTTTGACTTCCGTCATATAAATCGCAGATTGGTGCGAAATCCATACCAGCATAAATATTAAGGGTTATTCACATCTGAAATGTAGTTATGTGTGTCGCGAAGATCATCGTACAGCATTCATAATAAATATAGGAGAGCCAGACTCCCCCCATCTTTAGCGATTTCAGAAAAAATTTGGTCGTACAATTTTAAGAGGTGTAGGTCTTGCTTCGTAAATAGCTTTTCTCGTCTCACACAATCGAGCAAAGTTCGTTGAGAATTCTGCAGACTTTCTTCAAGCTGCACACAGGAAAAGGAGAAAAACGTCTCGGTTTCTGCTCCAAATTGAAGTGCTATATGGCGCTTCCTCACCACAATCCCACACTTTGGATCATTTAATCCAACACTGTTTTCAACTTTTTCCCACTCATCATAACATCATCATCATCACTATCACCGTCATGCTTAGAATTTCTCAAGAATTCCTCTTAATGAATTCACGTTTGCACACACAGCTTTTCAGAGAACTTCAGAATGGGAGATACTTAACGGCTAAGCAAGGAAAAGGTTACGGCAGTCTTTTTCCCGGAGTTGAGTGCTTTCACGGTTAAAGCAGAAAAAAAACATGCAGCGATGTTTTGTGCATTTTCTATAGCTTAAAGAGCTAAAAAGAAGATACCTGATAAATAGCAGAAAGTAGCTGCAATGGGATTTTCTTTTCTCTATTGTTACTTGAAAGTGGTGGCTGCTCTTCTCTTCTACACAAAAGATTGTGAGAAAAGAAGCTGATCGTAGCAGCATCTGCTAATAGTTCTTGCGGTAGCGATTTTCTGGAGTACAAGAAAAGGGTGGAAATGTTTTGGACAGCGGCAAGTTTTCTACTTCACAGATGCATTGATTGGGCGTTCGTTTTGGGTAATAAGCTACCTACACAAAAAAAACTGACAAAATCGACTTTTTTTCTGCTGAAGTAGTAAAAGCATGCAGATGTATCTTTCATAGAGAATGCGAATGATTTTTTTACTAAGGAATTCACTGTCAGGCAGCAAATGTTTCTATTCTTTTCTATGATTCTATTTTTTTGTACTAGACAAAGTAAATCTTTCCCGGCGCATGCATTTTCTGTAATGGCTTTAGTAAATCCTTATTAGTCCAATGGTCTACTTTCACCTTTCACTAAACTCCTCATTTTCATGGTTAGCCTTTCCATCGTCCAAAATGGATTTCTTCCTTCGGCACCAGTGTCCTACACAATTGTGTGAGAAAGTGAGAAAACGTGAGAACCTGTCTTCGGACAACAAACGCAAGCTGTAGCAATTTTTTCTGCTTGTGAAAGCGATATGTGAATTTATTTTTTGACAGGAGCAGCACTGGTGCCAGTCCTATTAGAAACATCGTTTAATCTAATGCACGAAAACCTGTGAATGTTATTGCAAGTACATTTTATTCTAATAAGAAAATGTGTGTATTTGTATATAAGCTACTGTCTGCCTTTTTTTATCAGAGCTCCTTCTTTTATTCTCCTAAGTGAAAACTGGAATTGCTGTGGGCGTAAATAAGTCTAAACCGAAACATTAGCAATGCTGGTGGATTTTCAAGTTTAGAAAAAAAAGAAAAATTTCCAGTAGCGTAGCATTGGGGATCCTACACTGCACAACTTTAGTCCACATTCGATTATGGTATATTGATTCTGGAAGGTTTTTTTATGAGAGCTTGGAAAGTCTCCATTTGTGTCATTTTGTTATGTCCCTGTCTGTCCTTGCCCCTTTATCACTTCAAAAATAGATGTAATGGCATAGTCGTTTCGGAGAAAGAAATTCAACTGAGGTTTGCAGTGCAGTTTGCAGTATCCGCACCGCATTTTCATTCGTTCCTGATACAAAAAATTGTGCATTTACGTGCTTGGCGTTGATGGTTATTCTTATTATGCAGACACGTACGAGGTCTGTGCAGGTGCACTGGTTTTTATTATATTTTATTCTGAGATACTTTTATGACTCTTCCCGAGCCCACAGCAGATACTGGTTGAGGCTGCACTGGTGTTAAGAAGGAGGGACGGCGCGAGTGAGAGTGATAATACGAGACTTTCAGTCATTTTCTCACTGTGCGCATACTACATTTTTTCCTTTTTCAAGTTTTACTATCAATTTTTTCAAGAAATGGAGGGAATAGTCACTTAGAGAATGAGATTTCGGGTATTTTATGCCCTTTTATTGCGCTCCATATAAGCTCTAATGCCTTGGGCTACACTTGAGTGGTATAAGTATATCAACTGCATATTTTTATATAGCGTGATTACGGATTTTCAGATAATATACAAGAAAAGAACGGAGAAAGCAACAAAATATTTCGGGAAAACTAAATCCGCCCTGTCTAGTTATGCAAATGCTAATGCAATGCATCAAGCTTGGGAGGCGACAGAGGGAAAAGTGGAAGACAGTGAAAGGAACTTACTTGGAATGTCGATGTCTTCCCTATTTCCACTTTCAATTTACATTTCTCGTATTTTTCTGCTGTGTGAACACCAGATTGAGGGGAACTTTTTACCCTGAAGCAATTGAAAGAAAGTGTGAAATTTTCAACTTCGACGCAACATCATTTCCGGAGACACTTGGGTGTAAACTAGGCATACAGGAGCCATTCAAAATTCCTTACTTTTAAAATGCGCATTAGGAAAAGTATAATAATAAGACGTTGTTCGGTGTGTGTACCTGCTCCATATTCTAATGGGATTCGGATCTACAATCTACAATCAGAAGGGCGTCTTTTTCTTTTTTGTGCTCACCATGAAACGTTCTACACAGGGAATGGAGAACATCACAGGAAATGAATGGGCAAATAATTAGCTAATGATATTACCGCTCACATACATAATAGAAACTGCAGAGTAGAGAAAGTACTCGTGTCGCGGACTCGTTTCTCTGCATTTCTGTAATGTGTACAAAATGAACTACTAATGTCTAGCTAGGTACATACATAGTACAAAATGTGTGCTATGAGCTCCATTTTTGAGTCAAAATAGCAAAATTTTACTTGGCATTCTAGTCAACTCAAATATGCGCAATAATATTAGCCAGTAATATATATGCAAATGCTTTAAAATACGTGAAAAACATCACATGTTCGTTTACGCGATGTAAAACGAAGTTAGAAAATGCTTTCATGGGTGAATTAGAGGAACAGTTTTGGTGGAGTTTCTTTGCTTGTAGTTGTAGTAGCTGCGTAATTGATTTTTTTGTTCTACCAAACAAAGGTCTACTTTTGTAACAGAGTTTGGAGTAGTTTTAGCATAAGTTGTAGCACATTTTTCGCTACCACCGACTATTTTAAATACATCACTAAATGATTCGGTCTAACGGCCTACAGTCTGGGCGTTGCAGAACGACTTTCCCTGTAAAACGGAAAGAGGAAATTCTGTTATCTGACGGTGCATGTCATATGTGCCTTACTATGTATGCAGTGCGCATTCCGACCCATTTTTTTAAATGAAATGCAAATTACACCAGATATTGTATGTAGGTAAGGCTAAGTACGTATGCTTAAACTTTTGTATAGCTGCAAAAAAATATGACCCAGCATATAATGAAGAAAGGAGGCACACTCTCATGTTGCCATTCATTCCCCCAGGGTCGGACCAAGATGTTTTAGCTGTTAGTTACGAGTACGACATGAGTCTGCAAAAGCAATCATTTTTCTTTACTGTAGTGCTAAAATGAGAATCTCGCATTCCAATGCGGAACTGCGAATGACAGAACGCCCAATGTAACATTAACCTTAGGAGAAGATACTATTCTCATATTTTTAAAAATGAGCACGACTATAGTGCTCGTGCTCACCTCCATTCTCTGACTATTTTCGTTTTGTTGCTAACTATCATTACTCTTCAGATGGGTACTTGGGAACTTATTGCATGCATGGAACATGCTTTAACCACCGATAGTGAAATGGAAAGTTTTTTTCCTCCAGTATTTTGTCATTGCTTAATCCTGGCTATGAAGTGGACATGACTAGCAACAATAGCTGTAAAAAGCATTAAATATGAGACGGATGCAGATACACAGTGCAAGGAACAAGTGCATTTTCCGCTATGCTGTAAAAGTGAGCACGACTTCTTTTTGAAAAGGGTTTCCTGAATTGACTGCTCTCTTTAAAAAGTAATGCGATGATGATGCATTCAGGCGAGTGAAGTATGGGCTGGAGAGGATGTACATTGGAGAGAAAAAAGGGGTACGCTGCTACTGACTTGAAAACAGCAGTAAATGTATATAGAACGCGTTGCAGTATGCCTTTCTCTGTTCTGTACAGACATGAGCAACTTTCCGAGAGGTTGGCTTTTGTGTTGTGTACGCGCTGAGTTTCCTCTCCCTCTGCTCCGAAGGAGATCCGGGGTATATGAGGAGTGACTCATTCCGCGTGTTGTCATAGTGCTTCTAGGCACACACAAAGAAACATCGGAGACTTTGAAGCTGCTGCTCGTGCTCCTTTCATTTTCTACGTTGTCAATTAGCATAAGTCGAAACCGAGATTTGAGGGCGAGAGGACTGGGGGAACGGAAAAAATCTGAAGAAAGTTATACGAGCGATTTTAAAGATATTTNCTTTGAAGCTGCTGCTCGTGCTCCTTTCATTTTCTACGTTGTCAATTAGCATAAGTCGAAACCGAGATTTGAGGGCGAGAGGACTGGGGGAACGGAAAAAATCTGAAGAAAGTTATACGAGCGATTTTAAAGATATTTTTTTTCATTTTCTTTTAGTAGAAACAGAACGGGCTATACATACGTGAAATATTATTTATTCAGGAGGCTGTATTTATTTAAGTAATTCTGATAAAACTGTATCGCGAAAATAAAAAAGATTTCACAGTGTTACTTGTTGGAACTCTGGGCTGTCAGTCATTGCTCCAGTTTTTCCTTCCTTTAAACGAAGCTCTTCTCTCTCACTCACGTAACTAATATGTTATCGTGCCGCTGTGCTTCATTTATCGTATGTTGACCCTACATCTGTTAAGTCAATATTTTGTGCCGTGCACATATTGTACTGACTGACAGGCACGGGCTTCATTAAAAAATTGCGCTGTCAGTTTCTGTTGTATAATATCATAAAACACAAATAGTATACATATGGACATTCTTTGTGCTGAAGAAAGCTGATTGATGTAAAACTGCGTGAAAACACGTTTTCAATTTTTTTAGCAGCAGTGCATGGCTGGCATCACGTAAAATCAGAAGCCCATAGATCAGCCTTGAGTACCTGTCAAAAAACCTTATTGAGCACGAACTACTCCTCCTTCGTTCAATATTCAATATTCAAGTTTTTCAGCATTGTTTCTTCGTAGCACACCCTAAAATAATCTTACATTTGTACTAAAAAATATTCAGGGACTTGGAAAGAAGGAGTGAGAATTGTGAAAGTAAGTGAAAGCATCAAGCAAGTAATGCGCAAAAGGATTTTTAAAAAAGTGTTAGTAGAGCTGGGGATTTGACTGCTTGAATAAGTAAATCTATCACATTTTAACCCATTTGAGTGAGTGGGAGATTGCTGCTGATCTTTCGACATTTTTTAATAGTGTTTTTGATGTGTGCCAGAGACACACTTTGACATTTTTAGATCAAGCAGAGAGAGCACGTTAACCTTTGTTCGCCTATCAAAAATATCTCGTCTCTGTCTCGCAGCGCTGCGGAGTATTACATAAACATGACGAAAAACAAACAGGTAAGATATTATAAAGATAAAGTTATACTTCCTTCCAATTTCATATTTCCAGGAATGGTATTGCTCATTCAAAAAATCGCGAATAAGGTAGTAGGAAAAAACCAGCATTGTAAACTTTTCAACGGAAATTGCCATTTCGAGATGCAAAGATTTGCGCAGATGGCTCTGGATTTTATTCATATCATATACCGAATAAGAAACCGTTGTTGCCTACTACAACTCATTGAATTAATTTTAGATAGGCCATCCCCCGTATTTTCTATATGTTGGATAATATAGTTATTCAGATCACATCTTTATCCGTATGACATTACTGTAGATTACAAATGTGCACATCAGGGTAGCACTGACGCAAAAACAAGAAAGCTGGCAGTTTTCCAAATGGGAAGTTCCAGTTTATTGCATTCTGCTGGCATTTGCATGTTATTTTTATATCTTAATATTTCTAATATGTTCGGCTAACGATTTAATATAACGAAATGGCGAAGATAGCAATACATTTTAGTTTATCGATCCTCTTTACACATGATAACAGTGACCTTCAGCATTTTAGAAACTGTAGTCGGTGAAGTGGAGCATCTGCTTTAAGCCTGCAAAGGCATTTTTTTGTCTTCGAGATTCAAGTGTCAACATCAACCACCTCCATATATCTTGTAAGAATGGTAACGTCTGGAATATAGATCCAAGTACTGTTTCTCGTTGACGCAACTGCGGCTCCCTAAGCGGATTCGGTTTTTACTACTATATTTTGCCATTAATCTATATTAGTATTTCAATTCGAAGAGCAGACAAACCTAGAAAAAGCACTATGTGGGATGTGTAGTACATCGGAAGAAAATCGGAGAAAATCTGGGACTTTTGGAACTAGACGCTATTCCCTTTTACGGTTACTGACATAGTACTAAACATTTTCCTTGTGTGAGTATTGAATTTATCTGAAAATATTGCTTTCGATATGGCTTTTTTTCTATGCACGAAAATCGAAGGAATTAATATTGGCCAATATACTATACTGAGCCAACATCTCTTTCTTCTAGTCGTGAAGAAATTCATGCGGAAGGTACAGTTGATTTCATACGATAAAAGTTTTCGTTTCGTACGGGGCAAAAAAAATTCATGTAGGGGCATATACATCTCTAAGCTGTATTTAATCCATAGACACCTACATGAAGATATTAACAAGAACATAAAAATTCTATTCGTACTCTGCTGGTCTGCGAAAGACCCATATTCCGTGTTCAGAAAGTATTGGTATGTAATGAGCTTCACAGGAAACGTTCGCCGATAAGTTCTGTCTGGCAGGGTTCGCCTATAATTTTGAGTTCGCCAGCTTACCACACAGTAGAGGACAGTTGTATGAATTCCCATGTGTTTAAGTAGGGAGGACTTTGTTTAAGAGTCTTTTATCAGATGAATTTACTCATCTTATGAATAATAATGCTGCTTGATTGAGCCACGAATTTTAAATGGATTCATCAAGGAAAGCATTCCACCTCTAGAATAAAGGTTTTTTAGCAGTCGACAGTTGTACGAGGTGCAATCTCGTGATATCTTGATTTTCCTGTCACTCCCATTTCCATTAATCAAATCATTGCAGTGGGGTGGAGTTATTTAAGTTTCAACCTATCCCTTTCCTGGAAGTGGCATTAATTCTGAATATATATTTTCATTATTTTTTCAGTGTCTTTACTTTTAATTCGACAGTTTTGAGAAGGAGAAACATCTTGTGAAAGTGAAGAAGGAGAAATGCCAGCTTCCTTTTGTTCCCTTGCCTGGGAGGCCTATTGTACCGCAATCAAACTCAGTTTTGAATAGAAAACGGAAGTGAGTAGTTTCCGTAATAGTATCATGGAAGAGAATCGGGTGTAATTCCTTTACATTGCAATTGAAAGAAAGAAAAGGGAGCTAATAATAATCCTCAGCTTTGCTCTGACTCATTGACTTGCAAATTTCCATAATGGAAAGAGACTAAGCAATGCTCCTTCATCATCTTTTTTTTCTTTCCCAGGCAGTAACTGCTCCAGCTTAGTATATGTTTTTCTACATTCCAAAAGTTTTTATAAGCACTTTATGAAGAAAAACGTATACTCTATATGAAGAAACGTAGTATGTATTGTCCTGGATAATTTCATCATGAGATGCTTCCCTTAATTCAAAACATTCAGAAATCCACCTTGGGAATATTTCATGTGGAGTCAGACAACGAGCTTCATTTTGAAGCTACCTTTTGTGTATTTTTCTGAGTAGTTATGCATATATTAGAAGCGGGAAAAAAAGAAAGAGGAAGAGTTTATGGATTATTATACTGCTTCTGCACCGGTATTAAGATTTTTTTTATAAAATTGGGTAAGAAAAAGAATGTGTGGAAAAATGCCGCCTCTCGATTACGTTGCGTTACAACTACAACCCTTTTTTCCCTTTTCTCTCTAAAAGTCAAGGTGAGCGTTTAAATGGATATCAATGTAGTTTATAATTTTCACTAAAAAAAAGACGGCATTTCTCCTCTGTTATGTAAATTGGCGGATTTATACGTTTTCCTTGTGGAAGCTCTTAACATGTACACTTCTGCAGTCATATACAGTATGGAGAGAAAGTTAATGAAAAAAGTTTCATTTACGTCTTACGTGCAGGAAAGAAGTAGACACGATAGGCCTTCCTGTACAATATAACTTTGACATTGACACTGTCGATATTTCCATCCATTTAGGAGTGCATGTTTCTCCAATTCTGGAATAGAAAATCAATAAAATTACAGCAGCCTTGCTACTTTTACTGCTGCTACTTTCACTGGTGGAAATGAAAAAGACAGAACTTGGATGAAATTGTAACGTAACTAGTTAGTTTGTGCAGTGCGGAAGGTAAAAACATTATGCTGCTGTGTTTGCGGTTGTTTCCGGAAATTACTTTATTCTCTTATTCTCCCTGGTTAAATCCTTTTCTAAAGGCAGTAGCCACTTACCTAAAGTGCCTATGAAGGCATTTTGTACATATGCATGAAAATGTACAAAACTGCAGAATCCTGGAACAGAAAGCAAGTGGGTTGCTGTTGCTGTGTACTTGAAACAAACGCAAAACGTATTGCATTGGTCTGCAGTCTGTACTACGTCATAATTTAATTACTAAATCGTATCTTAAATGTTTTGGAAATTTAATGGTGATTTGATGATTCCAGTGTAAATATGGATGTACTAGGTTTCGAAAATATTTCAAGTTGACAACAAATCATTATAAGGGGAGAGTACGCTTTTGTAAAATTTTCAGACTTTATAATAAACACTTTTGAAGTGTGCGAGTGCCTTAATGTGAGGCGTCAGCGTATCTTCCCGTAAGCGCGTATGATTCTCAACGTCTACTTGTTTCCTGTCATCCAGCAAAGGGAAAGGCTGTCTCCGTCGCTTCGTTTTTTTACTGACTGCTTAACGGGCAGTAAACAGAATATGCACGGTTGCATCAGGAAGCAACATTTCCATATAGCGGAGAAGCCGTTAATGCTCATGTTATTTACATATTTACATAATTTAGGATAGGGGTGGCGGAGAAAACGGGGAAGGATATTTTTTCACGTATCATTTTCACTTTCCACCAAGCAATGTCATCAGAGTCGTAACCGTGAGTGTTGCAATATTGCTGTGGGAATTATGTAGGAAGGAGAAAAGCCTCTTGAAAGGGCTTTTTTTCATATTGCATTGTTGGAGAGGGAGAGTCGGTGGTAGTGCCGCCCATTAATGTATAGACATATAATATGGCGCTGCACACACTCTGAAATAAAATAGATGATGATTGCCGAATATAATAATAATATTATTATAGTGATGATGGGCATTATTTTATTAAGAGTATGGGTATGTGAGAAAAGGGAAGAATGGCTGAGGGTAGGTTTTTGGTGTTTGCGAGAGGCTCGTATAAAATAGTCATCAAGAAAGCAGCTTATAACTTGTGACTGCTACTTTTTCTCCCGCATTAAAAAAAGGAAACTGAAAAGAGTTTTCCGAGTTTCCTCCAAGTTTTCCTGTGCTCTTCATATACGTGTGGAATGTAATAGCAATTGAAAAAATTATGTGCGAAAGTGGGGAGAGTCGGAAAAAATGAAATATTTGCAAAGCTTGAAGTGAAAGGAGGGGAAATGTCGTCTATTTCATTTTTTCACGCATTTGCTTGTCGTTCTGTGAGATTTATGCGAATAATATCTGCACTCCATTCTTGTACCGACCTTCAAGTTGTATGAGGTTCAGGGTATATACCTTTCCAGAAGAAAAAAAAGTGTACACAGGGCGGTGTGGTTCAGTTTACGCGCTTTCTTACAAAAGATTACATGTAGAAAGAACATGAAAAAGAATGGAGTGAGGCTAATGTATGTGAGAAAAGGCGGTGTATGATCGTACTCAACCCAACTTAACTCATAAGAATTTGATTTATGAGTCAATTATGAAATTTTCTCACCGCAAAAAGCTCTCCCAATGTTTGCTTTCCTAAAGAATGAAAGTGGCGGGGGATGTATGATGGCGAGGGTAAAAAAAAGTTTCATGGTAAACGTAAGGACAATCAGATACATCATTGAGATGTGTAGCAATAATAATGCTCATCTATTACGTACACTCACACACTCTAGAATGTTCATTCTGGTGCACCCCCTAATCATGTTGGTGTGTAGTTTAAAAAGATTCAGAAAACTCGTTTTCCCCACTCCCTAGCCAGTTTAGGGAAATACGTGCGTGTGAAGCAGATGCAGGATAATTTTAAGCCGGTTGTACATGAGATCGGCGTTCCCCTGGAAGACTTTCCGGCATATCTCCTTTCTTTCCTTTGAGCTTCCTTTCACCGAAAAAAAATCCCTTCCTTTGCACGAGTTGCAGTTCCTGTGCTTTCCTGACCATTTGTTTTGTTTAGGAATGCAATATACTTATCAGTATAAATCATGTATTCACTAAGTGAAAGCTGGTAAACTAACCGGAAAAGTTGTCTCATAGCATGAGTGTGTGCAGACAGGGAAAGTAGTTCGTTTTTATTACACCATTTACGACTTCTTTTCTTAGGTTGACCTTTAAAAAAATCCGGCAAGGAGGAGGAGGAGGGGCAGTAGGGGTGTCGTATCTTCGTACGTTTGCAGTCTGCATGCATCTCTCTCTCTCTCGTTGCGTGTGTTCGGCTTAAATGTTTGGGATAATGTCTAAAGGAAGGTTTATTCTGAAGTGAGCGCCTGAGATTTAACTTCATTGTTTCTGGCGTTATTATTATTACGCGGAGTTAGAGAGAAAAGCTGGGGAGAGCGGGAGTAATAGTGATGATGACGCGTAGCAGTAAAATGAGATGCAAAACTTTTATGCATATAATAGCACAGTAGTGGGAAGTTTTTAAAGGGTGTGGATGTGGAGGAGAAAAACGGGAAATCAAAATGGATATATGGTGTCAAGATTTATTAAGCGGCAATTCATGTGAACTTCCTATATACACAGTTACAAAAGGACAAGCGGAGTCAATGGGCTTTACTTTCATCTCATTTCACTGAATTGTACCCAAGCCTCTTCTGCTCTTCTTTGTCTCTGAGAAAATCTTGAGATTCGGGGGAAGCTCATGTGATATTTTATCCTTTTAGCCCTTTCTGTCTGCTTTTCGGAGAAAGCCACCCGACCCCTTTCATAAAGACTGTGCCAACTTCTTCATATCGCGTGAGCTTCTGCATAAAACGGCAATACAGGCGGGAATGCCAAAGTTGCTGCTACTTACATGTATTAAAAGTTAGTTTTTGTAACGTAGTCCTTAATTCTCTTATTCATATTTCACCGGAAGGCACTTATGTACGAGTTCACTCTGCTCGGGGAATGTGCAAGCTTTCACTGGGAATTCCACAAAATCCGACGGAATGGAATCATTTCATTATTATTATTACTGTTATTATGCGAGGTATTATTTGAGGAAATTTATTAGGCCTAAACGTTGTAATCCCCTTTTACAGCCACTTAAATTAGTTGGCTGAAGTGTGTTTTCCACTGCTTTTATGTGTGTGATGAACTGTCAGCAGTTTTAGCCGTGGTGTCGTCGTGGGCTCTCTTATCGCCAATCTATATCTTTGCTACTGCCTTTCTTATGCTCATAATGCTGCGATATGGATTGTTTAGCGTTTTTTTCGGGTTGGCTCTCCGTGTTTGTTTTTTCCGTACTCCTTCGTATTCTCTAGATAAAAATTGAAGTGGGCACTTGAGCTTAATTGAATTATTTTGTTTCGCCCCTTCTGTCAGTTTGTCAACGAACGAAGTTGTGCAGTTTTGTCCTTTTAATACGCAGTTTGCTATGCGCAATATTGCAGCGTACGTATGTGTGGAGGGGAGACCATTAACCACTACACTGGTTTACGAAAGCACTCTTAAGGAATAAATTTGCGTTCATTTGACAAGATTGACGTTGACTTTTGGTGGTGAATTTTTCGTTTTCCTGTTTCTAAAAACAGTATAAAATGGCAACATTGTTAGTTTTCATTTCCTGGCGGATTTGTAAATGCGGATGAAAATAAATTCTTTGGAAGTACCATATAGCGTCTTTCTCGAGAATCACCGACTTTCCGCTCCACTTTGACTTATTCAATTAAAAAGCAAGTTTATGTTTTGCAGAGTCAGAACCTTCTTAACTTCGTTTCGTGAGCCTCGTATTTGCTTTACTTACCTATATAAACAGTTTTGTTGGCAATATCCATGCAAAATTGCTAGAAATAAGAGCGAAATTAAATAATAATAAAAGTATAGCTTTTAAAGCATGCCACTGCACGCTCAGCCCAAGTAGCTCTAAAGAAATGAGAAGAGAGTTTGCTTTAGCCGACCTACTTTTCTTGACATCCTTAATATTTGTGGTATGTAATTTTCTAAGGTAGGCTGAGCATTTTGTACTCATACCTACGCTTTCACTTTCATTTCCGCTGCTGGAGCGAGAGCCGTCCTTCTTTTCCCATCTTAAGTTTATATCTCGCCGCAATTTGTTTAATGAAGGAAAGAGTAACGAACTTAAAAGCAATTCTGGAGCATTATGAAGGTAGGTAGCAAGCTACTTAATCAACTTAAAAATAATTAGTGCAAAACTCACAAAATTTAATTAGTCCACCTTGCCGACAATTTTATTCTCCCGCATATTTGGAGAGACAACTTATTTCGTAGTCTTCCTCTGCCTCAAATAGTTTATGAGTTCGGAATTGTTAGTAAATACCAGGACGATGTGCTGTGCGCGGAGAGCTCAGGCGAGAAGGCTAAACAACCATATCAAAGAGCAAGAAGACATTTCCGCCTCCAGAATTACTAAAGACGTGATACATACATTTGCGCAAGATAACTTTTGCCATCTACTTATAAACACTTGTTCGTTTAAAAGAAGTATAGGGTAAAAATAGTTTCAAGTATTCGCAAAATGTTCCGCAATGAGAATGAGAGCCTAGTAGGAAATCATAAAAAGAGCTTTTATGAGGTAAGTTGGGCGAGCGCTGCCGCTGCAGTAATTCCAGAATCAGGCTTGTTTTTAAGAGTTTTCAGACAAACAACCTGTGGGCCGTAGTCACGCAGAGGAGTTTAGTCCGGTAGGATGAAAAAAAGTCCTCAAGATGGGAACGAGAAGCCAGCATTTTTGCCGTGCTTCAGTAAAAAAAATTTGACTCCCACTTCATGGCACTCACTATCAACACAACCAAACAGGACACGAATATGGAGGCAGAGGCGGGAGTAGTCGTGAGGGAGCAGTGACTCGAATATGGGAATGTACACTGTTATGATGACGGCGATACTCCTTAAAAGTGACCGTAAAGAAAGAAAGTCGTAAAAAATATCCAGTCACTTACGCTACTCCGACATTTTGTGGTTGTGGCACACTCATGGATGTTTCGCGTGTGTGATGCGGTTTTCGAGAAAACTCATCATCACTGGCATGATCCTTCTTCGCTAGTACGAACGTGGTAGTTGCGGTAGTTTTCAAATTAAGAGCTGTGACTAGGAGGAAAACTTTTTAAGATGCTACTTTAGAACGAGTTTTACAGTGAGAAAAGAAGTATAAAATGAGGTGATTTTATTACTTTTAACCTATACGTCAGGTTATAAATGACGGAAATAGTGTTTCATATTGATGGGTGGGATTGGATTGTGAAAAAAATTTCCACATTCAATGTGACCGGACATGAGCGGACATATATAACACTTTCCTTCGTCTCAGCATCAGCTTTTTTTATTACTTTACCCCTGAAATGCAGCATGAAAGATGGAACGTGGGCGAAATGGATTGAGTAATGTTACCTATGTGAAAATTCTTGAGAGCGAAAAAAAGTGGAATGAAATTGGGAAGAAAGCGGGATGGAAAATTATGTTGGTTAGTAAAGAATGGGGAATCAAATAATCCCATCAGTAGATGCATTTCTGCAATCCTATCCTATCGGAAGAGTGAGCAGTTGGCAGGATGGCAATGTTTTAATGCTGCGTTGATTCTTCCTATTTAAGTGCGCTATACACCATACATTTCATCCGGAAAGGATGGACCTGCTGGAAGGAGAAAGTGGAAGTGCTGTTGTAGAGTAAAAAAAAGAAGAGTTGACGTCTTGGTGGTTTCCTTTCAGCAATGCATTTCCCATAGACTCCGAGAGACTATCGGGACAATTTTTTAGCAATGGTGCAGCAGCTTCCATGTCGGTGGTCGAGTGTTTTATGACAGAGGGCTAAATGCTCTGATATTATGGCGATGCTTAGATCGAGGTCGAAAACCGATTTCCCATATAACATTCCAGTCTATAGAGTGGAATAGGGCAAAGTACTCTTGTAAGGACGTATAATGGGATATGCTCATAGTTAGGTAGCTACTCCTTTATTATTATAGAATGAAAAGGGATGACATGAGCGATTCGAGAGAAGCGACTTTCCTGATTAAATTGGTGATTTATATCTGCTGATTGCTCATTGAACCATCCTTTGAAGTACCAAAGGGAACAAACTATTGAGATATTGAGTTTAATGAACGGGGAGAGAAAGTTACTTTTCGGGCATCTGAAACGTGGCAGACTATAAAAAATAAGGATCTTCATTGATACTGTAACTGCTTTATAGGGCTATTACACCCGTAACAAATATCTTTCCTTTGCGTATGCTTATCTTTTAGTAAAATTGCCTACAATTAGTGCACGTCCTTTTTCCCTTCAGCTTCCTTTTTTTACTTGGTAATTCATATGAGGAGCGGGTGCTGTTCAATTTCGTATTACGCTCCAGTTTCTCTGCAGTCCAGGCTGTAGATTAGGAATTTTATTGTAAGTTTAAATGTGATTGTATGATATAGCCATTGACTGGACTGTCTTGAGTAAAGTCTCTCTTTCGCTGGGCTACTTTTACTTTTCCTGTGCTGCTGACGCTGCTAACATTACAGCATTGCGGTATGCTACCAGGAAAACTTTTACTTTCTATGTATTGTCCTGAACTAAATTCTCATGTCAAGTAGGGCAATACTGGATGAAAAATGTGAGTGTCTTTGTGCAAGGGGAGAAGAGGCACGCTAATTGAAGCCAAATAAACCCTGGCCATCGTCCACTCCATAGCAGTGCAATACAGTCACATAAATTCATCCAAGTTTTTGACATTGCCCATAAAACAAACGTGTTATTACAGTTTTGTAGTAGGCTGCCTGTCAGGTGCACATCGTGTAGATAGTATCGAAATGAGTTGTCAAAAAAAATTTCTACAGATATTGTGACTTGTTTTGTCTTAGCGCTGGGAAGGCTTCTCTGGGAAAAAGGAAAAGTTAATGCGTAACTTTGCAGTTACGCAGAGGAAGGAATTACACTTGTTCCAATTTTTTTCTATCGTTTCATCATAACTGTTTTTCTAAGAATTCATATAATTTGATTCCCCCTTTCCTGGAATTTTTCCCTTTTTCCGATTCCTGCACTCCTCAATGAAGAAGGATTTTTATGGAGGAGGTTCAAAGAAATAATTTCTCCAATTGCCCAATGCCAGGAAAATACTCATAGGAGTAGAATTTCTCAACCTTCACTCTTATCATATTTTCTTTGAGGAAAGCGAATAGTTCAACTTTGGAACTGGTATAGTCAGGTATCTAATGTTGGGAAAAGCAATCATCAAAAATCCATTTTTAAGGAAACAAGGGAAATTCTCATTAGTTCTTGGCTGCCTTTTCTGGAGCATTTTCTTGGAGCGTGGGCATCTTCAGAGACGGTTTCTCCCAAGTTTTAGCTGCAACTTTCTAGACAGCTGAAACTGGAAACAATTTTGAAGCCTTTGTTTAAAAATGATTATATTAGCTGGGTGAGTTTCCAATTCAATTGGGTGTGCTTAACTTGGCATGATATATGATGATGGTGGATGGCTGTTTGAGTAGTGCAAGGATGGGCTAAATGATCATTTTTGAAAAAATAAAAATTTCAGTCAAGTCAAGCTGCGTGATAAGAAAAGTGCATTTTTTACAGTTGAACTCTCGCATCATTTCTGCATCCAGAAAGTTAACTTGAGTTATATATACTTCAAAGACAGTTATATGGTTTGAGGCACATTACGCAATATTTATTATATTTGCATGAGCATAGTAAGAGATCACTGCTGGAGAACGGAGAATTGAAAAATAATCCATAAGGATATGCCTAACTGCACTGGAGGAAGGCAGTAATAATATTATAATTCTTGCATGATGACGGTTGACTTTTATGGAACGTGATGGAACGAAGCAGTGAAGATTAAACCATTATGGTAAAGCTTCACTGGTTATATCTAAAAAACGGGTGAGCTAGTATGCTGCTGTGCGCCCAAACAAGGCTGATATTTCCCCTCACATTCCTCCTCGTTTTTCTCTCTTGCTGGCTCTCCTCGCTTTTTATGTCACCGAGAAAAGGTAATTCAAAAGAATTGAATTGCTTCATTCGGAGAACCTTGATGGCAATAAAGGGTTCCTCTTTCCTCCCACCATGCTTCTCCTTTTGGATGTACTCTTGCCCCTAAAAAAGTGGCAATTACAGAACTCCACTTCTGTACACGGCAGTGGGCTTATAAGAAAAGTTACTGTTTTCCCATAATAATGTAATGATGTAGCCCGATATGGTAAATCGAAAAGGAGGAGATCTCCGTTCTGTTGGCAGGAAGAAACACAAACGCCCGAAAAAAAAACCACGAAATGATCATTTTGTTATGGTTAATGACATAGTATAAGTACCACTACGCGATGCTTTTTATGTACAACTGCCACATGTTGGAATTTAGGAATTTGGTGTAGTGGCTTAATTTGTCGCACCTTTTTTCTCTTTGTGCGGTGTTATTCACGGCAGGATTGAAAATCGGTTGGATACGCTTACTTACCATTATGGCACCGCTCCGTTTCTTCACAGGAGGAATATCTTAATAGTAATAGCTGTAAATGCACCGTGTTGGGATAAAGAGTGTGGAGGCATACCTTCGTGGCAAGTTCAATAAAAAAGAATTAGTTTCGTCTTTATCGTATCGATGAAAGGAAGTTTTTTATCGTTTTCTTGATTACTCTCGACAACTTTCAAGAGTGCATGGAAGCAACTTCTTTTTTATGTAGTTTTTTGTATGAATGTCTAGGATAGCAGTGGTGAAATTGGGTGTTGTGCGGAGTGATCGCACTGGCACTAAAAAGTATGTAGGGAGAGTGCGGATGTACGCCTGTTTTTTTGTTTGTGGATTGTTGGTAGAAAAAAGAGGGGCAAATTGTTATCATTGGAGTAGCACAAGATGAAAAAAGAGCAAAAGGCTATTTATGTACGGAATCGGAATGACGTTTTGCTATTAGCCAGACTGGCCGTCTTAAGAGGGGAGGTATCCTTCCTCTCCTCTCGATGACAGAATGGTAAGTGTGTGCTCCAGCATTTGATATGGTATTTAATAAAAAAAAGAAGGGCATTGCACAATTGATGATGTATGTGGCGATGATATTTTCTGGTGAAATATGCTGTTTTCTTTGAGAAGGACGATGACAACAGTGCACTTGGTAGAAAGAAAGGAGGGTTTGGTGGGTTGGTGGTTGGTGGTCTTTTTTTTGATGCGCTGATATGGTGATGGCAGTTATCCATGTGTAGAGAATGAATGACAGTGACCGCTTGGTGTTTGATTTCCTTATTCTTTTTCATTAGGGCTAGAGATATATGACTAGACACAGCTTCACGACAAGAAATCCTAAACGCGAAATATCTGTTTTTAGAGTGTGTAAATAAGTTAAATGCATCCGTGGAAGAGAAATGATATGTTACTGGGAACTATTCTGGGGTAGTGTAGTCTGGCTGGATATAAGAATTGAGCAGAGTTGTAGACATTGTTAAAGAAGTAAAAATCCATCCATATTCCTATCATGTGATATTTCTATTGTAGTGGTTACTTTTGTTTTGCTAGCAGACTCTCTTGTGCTTGCACACTGATGCGGAGTAAAAAGACGGCAAAAAAGGGAGAGATGATATTCAGTTTCATTCCTGTTATATTTTCGTATTTCTTTCATTCGTGCATGAAATCTGACTACTCTTGCTAGCATGCATTTCATTGAGCGAGAAGAGAAGGAAAAGAGAGAAGAAAATGGTACAGTACAGATTTCATTTCTTGAAATACCAGAGGGATTCACGCTTCCGTGCTATTAAAATTCCAGATTCGTTTTTGCTCTTCATTTTCCTTTGAAGACAAAGATTCAAATTGGTCAGTATTTTCTTTTTGCGTGGTTGGGTAGGCTGCAGGAGAGAAAGAGTTTTTGAGCTGAAGGAAATTTTTTAGTATATTTATGCATGAATTCATATACATCTCGCTCGCGCATAGAGCCACGCTAACAAATTTATTTTTAGTTCGTTTCTGCAAGACAATATGTAGCGTGCACAAGTGAAATATTCATAATTCCTTTTGTGCACCCGCCTACTATACAATACGTAGATCAGTGGAGATCTGAAAAAAAAGTTATTGCACTTACAAAAGTTATCGCTTGTTTCTCCTTCATTTGCAGGAGATTTATGTGGAGTGAAACGAAAAGAATGAGGTGCTAGATTTATTAAGAATTAGGCATGTATACAAGACAATATTTTATATGCATAATGGGCACAAGGCAAAAAGGATCTTTGTGAATGAATGCAGAATGCATTAATGAAATTTTTAAAACTTTCCAATGGGCACATAAAACTGGGATATTAGTTCCACCAGAAGTTCTCTCACACACTCGCCATGCCAGTAGAATAGCACTTCCTTTCCAGAACAATGTAATCGGAATGTGTGTGCGGAGAGAGGATAGATATGAATGAAGGTGGATGTGGATAGTGGATTGTGTAGATGCTCTGGCATATCATGGTGGTTGGCGATGTTGTTCTGAGATAACACCAGTGATATATCTACATAAGTGCTAATTCGCATATCTTTCCAAAGGACTGGCACACGAATTATGTGGAAAAAAAAGTTTGCCTGTCCTGCATGTCAAGTGAGAGTCAGGTTGAATGAGGAGAAAAAGGAATTACACTAGTTTGTGATGCATGGAGAACGAGATGTTTCCTGAATAGTAAGCGTAATATCTCTAGGAAATGAACTTGGCTCTTTTCTCTGATTTGATCTGACTCTTATAAAGTATTTATACATGATATTCTGCTTAAATAAAGTGAATGGGTGGGTGTGGATGAATTTTTGCTCTGAAACTACGTCAAAATCTCGAGCCACTGGAGATTGTGATTTTTTTCTCCTTTTTTTTTAGCTCAACCATGTACCTATAGGTACATAACTATTTTTTTTGGAACAGTGGCGTAGATTTTAATGAGTAAACATGCTACGTAACTAAGTACACATTACGTATTACAAACGAACGTAACTAGACTTGCAGGGAGTGAGAAAATATAAAAGTTCCGTGAGCCCTGAGCTCTTTGTGTTGAGGGAGAATGTGTGTTTACGTACATGATGCAAATAAGAATGAATGGCTGTGTTTGTAGATTGTATTTTCACGCAACTTTAGGCACAACTAAATGAAATAAAATGGAGTGTATAAATAGAGGATTTAAATGAGATTTCATTGCTTTTTTGGTGTGCTGCTCGCAGTCAGTGTTTTCAGTCAGGCTGTTGTGACTTTTTCTGTGACTATATACTCTATTATTGCATTACTCTGTTTTTTTGCTATTGAGACTAGACTTTAACGCAGTGTGCAAGTGAGCAAGTGAAGTATTTTTTTGAAAGGGAGAGAAAAAAAGGGGTCGGCAGAGTTGTTGGTTGTATAGTTTTATATTTGGCGTAATACTCATTGTCAAGACTCGATTTGTCTATGTCATCAAGACGAGTGACTATAATAAAAATTCGAAATCGAATGTCTTTCCTCGAATCTCTCCAGAGTTTTCCTTAAATACTAAAATGTCGTAATCTTGTTTTCGTCGAGTTGGAATTTTTAAATTGCTTCTATTCCCATCCTTTATTAGATGTTGTTCTCACTCCCAGACAAAGTAAGTCAAAATTTAGATAGATATAAAGTGTGGAGTTGTCTATATAAGGTATTTACAATTTAGGGAAGAAGAAAAAAATCTGTGTGCGTGCTAGACTGTCTCGTACGCAGACACACTTTCATACATGCCTGAGAGACTTAACAAGTTTGCCCTGAAGAAAGTAATTGTGTAAATCTACATAAGGCTGTTTGAATAAACGAGAGTTTATTCCTGTGAGAATCCTGAAAATGAGATGAGAGGTTGATGCTTTCCACACTTTCCAATAATTACTACCTAGCTGTAGTGTGCGTAATCCTAT
>JAHZND010004778.1:0-18621 GCA_027744115.1 Acrocyrtus sp. NNG-2020 | reverse complement strand
CCTTAATTCAGAATGATCCGTGCTTATCAGACGACAGTAATCTATGGAAAGCTAGCGATGTCCAAAATGAACAAAGCTCTAAAGAGCTTCCATTTCCGGAAGGAAATAGCATTGACTTAGACTTAGGAAAGGAGGAGGAGCTACGTGAACTTGTGGATTTTATCCTACCTGACATTACCGATGATGATGGTGCTGCAGATGTACTAAGTCCTCTTGTTGAGAAAGATGGAGAAGGGGAAACAAAAGCTCTCGACGATATCCCAGATCTCCATAATGAGTCATTACCATTCCGATACTGTAAAATTGTGGTACGAAGATGTGACGACATTTCTCCTACCAGTAGTAGTTCCAAGGAAGGCTGGAGTCGTATAGGGGACCAGCTGGTTTACCACGATAAAATATCCAACAGTGAACTGAATACGTTGGAAAAGAAACTGAACATAATTAAAGCTGCTAATGCAAGCTCTGATGAAGAAAGTGACGACATTGAAGATTACTTTGAAGTTATTCCAACCTCCTCTAAAAAGAAAGGGCGACCTCCTAAGAAAAAGCGTTTGAACTTGAAGGGTAAATCTTCCACTCAAGCTAAGAAGGGGGAAATCAAAAAGGCATCTGTGCACAATAACAAAGAACTGGACAGACAAAGTGAAAGTGCGGATGTTCCGGAAATGGCAAAAAAGTCGCCGAAACAAAATAAAAATGAAATTAGGAAGTCCTCGGAACCTTTAAGTGCAGCAGTGACAACTGATAATTCTGGTAAGGATGGAGAGGAAGAGGATATGGATTTACTGTTATCCGCGTTTGAATCCTGTCCAAGTCCGGATATCAGCGACATTGATCTTGACATTGCTGACGTTATCTTATCGAACGAGGCAGCGATACAAAGCGTGCAGGCATGGGTGGATGTAGGCGAAAACGATGAAAAGGTTATGACGGAAAGCAGACCTGTCACCACTGAACCTGAACCTGACCACGCTGCTGATCACACCAGTGACGAGGAGGATGATGGGGCGACGAAAAGTGCGACTGGAGAAGAATTTAAACCTTCGTTGAAATGCTCTGAATGCTCCAAGACATTCGATAATCCGTTGACACTGCAGGTTCACGTAAGTTAAATAAAGAGTTTTAGTTGAAGAAATTAACTCTATTTTGGTTGGCTAATAAAAAATTTAAGTAATTATTCATTTTGCTCATAAATGATTTTTTTCTTCATTTTTTACAGATGAGACTTCACACAGGTGAACGTCCATATAAGTGCAAGTGTGGCGAGGCATTCATTCACTACACCTATTTAGAATACCACGTGGTATGCAACATAATTAAAAATTAACCTTTTGACATTATGTAAAAATAATAAACAAATTATCAATTTCTTGTTAAAACTTAACAGAAAAACAGTCACGGCGGAAAAAGCCCTTTTAAATCTGCTGGGAATTTTGATGGTAATGAAGAACCGGTAAAAAGAAGAATGAACGCCAAGCAAAGTAAGGGTCGTGGTCGGGGTATTAATAAAAAGCAGGTAAAGTTAATAATTATTAATATTGAAAGTCATGAATAAGGGCAAACACGTTCTTTAGAACGACATTTAAAAAGCTTAATTTTCATACACTACCCACATAGGCAAGGAAACTCAAACAGGATACAAATGGATCTAATACTGATACTGTGCAGCCTAGTGGATCCACCTCTGTGTCAAAAGCAAGAAAGGTCACTCAGTTTCAGAAGCAACGAGGTCCGAATCGAAAATCGCAAGGATTTCACACTCCGAACACTGGAAATGTAAGTGATAAAATCAAAAATGTTGAACTGCCAAAGCCAAAAGTATTAAGTTTTTATTCTTAAGCATTTAAAGATTATAAAAGATCAAAAAGACCTTCATGACAAAACTTTACTTTTGAATTTCTAATTTTCAGGAACCAGAAGAAAAGGTGGCGGTGGCATCTTATACAGGATCATACGTTTGCCCATATTGCATGAAAATCTTCCAGTACCCTTCACTACTTATCATACACGTATGTTCTTGGAATTGCTGTCAAGTAGTATTTAGCTTTCGTTTGTTAGCTCTTTGTTGAAAACTAAGCTTTGTTAAATGTTCTAAATAGTTGAAAACGCATTCGGGAGACACCCCATACAAATGCTTTCACTGTGATCAAGCATTCAAGCAGAGCCGGCAGTTGGAAAAGCATGTAAGTCATATCATCTTTCATCTACTTTTTTAGTAGTATAAGTTTTGGTTGGTATTGATAGTTTTTGTCAATTTCAGGTTAAAGAAGTTCACTCCAGAGATATTTCTACGTTTCATGCAAACAATGACGCTGAAGGAAACATAAAAGTTGAAGGAAGTCTACAATTTTCTCCAACTCGAAAGTTACCCAATTTAAGTAGAATAAAGTCAAAAAATAGTTCCAAAGCGGTACGATACCAAAATGTTACTTCGGAAAATGCCGATTCTGATGACGGTTTTGTGAAAGTGAAGAAATATACGTGTAGTTATTGTGGGCTACATTTTGACCGTCCCTCCCGCATCAAGGCTCATGTAAAATTGCATTTCAAACTTCTCAAAATTTCCGTCTAGGTTAACATAAACAATTTTATTTACTTGTAATTCATTCTACAGCTACTAATTCATACTGGTGAACGACACTTCCGCTGTGGAGAGTGTCCTATGAGATTCAAATACAACTTTAATATGCAGAGACACGTACGTCAAACCTTTTATAATTGATAACACTGGTTTGGTAAACCTAATGAAATTGGTTATATGAAAAATTATAAAGTTCTGTTAACCAAACGCTAATTCTTATTTCAGATTCAAAAGGTCCACCAAAAAGGACACGCGTATAGTTTCAAATGCCCAGAATGTAGTGGCGGATTTGCTAATAAAGGAAATCTAGGAAAGCATGTAAGTATGATTTCGAAATCCGATAATGTGATCTTTTCACATTATCGGATCTTTTCATAATGTGGTTTTTTCGGTTTCCCACAAAAAATCCAAACCTGAAATGTTAAATTACGACAAATATTTAGTTGTCACCTATAACCAATACTAACTTTCTCAAGCTATTTCCATTTTACAGCTGAAGGATGCTCATCAAATCACGGCAGGGAATATACCATCCATTTCCAATACGGGGGTAAATGCATTGGAAATTTTTTTCAAAATTTTTGTATAGGTCCACATAAAGCATTATAATTTACTTTCAGTAATTTACTCCACAGATTTATACTGGCGCACTACCCTTCCGCTGTGTGGAATGTCCTATGAGATTCAAATACAACTGTAGAATGCAGAGACACGTACGTCTTTTTGTGATCGATAACATTAGTAAAAATGAAATTGGTCCTATGAAAAATTATAGTCTCTAATTATGCAAACGTTAATTCTTATTTCAGATTCAGTTTGTTCACCAACAGAGACGTGCGTATAGGTACAATTGCCCAGAATGTAGTGGCGGATTTGATAATAAAGGAAATTTAAGCAAGCACGTAAGTATGATCCGATGATGTGATCTCTGATTATATTTAGAATTACTTTTACGTAATACTTGTCGTAACTCAAAAACGCTAAACGGGAGCGTAAAATTACGACGAGTATTTTTATTATTATTTACAATACAAACTTTCTCAAGATATTTCTATTTTGCAGCTGAAGGATGCTCATCAATTTACGGCAGAAAATATGCCATCCATTTCCAATATGCGTGTAAAAGTAAATGCACTGGCAAAAATTCGCAAACGAAAACGAAAATCCTTTTATTTCACCAATAAAAAGCCTCAAAGAACTATTGCTACTTCGATCTCGGTATTGTAACTGTGCTATTTGATCCATTTTTATAATGTAGGCAAAAAAATTTATTTGGCAATATATTTTTAGTATTATTTTGTTATTTTAAAAATTTTACCAGAATATTAATCAAGCAGTGCCCAAACAGGACCCTTATAGCTGCTATGTAAAACTCGTCCGTTGTGATAAGTTGGTCCAAATGCAGACAGGAAACGAAAAGAAATACCAGGTATAAACGTACAAATATACGGAGCTACGCCAGTTACGGAAGTAACGATTTTTAACATCCATGCTTGGATACTATTTAAAATATGCTTTGTTTTGCTTTTCGTTTAGGTACCAGCTAATACGAAAGTTAAAGTAGACAGAAAAAAAGTCAACATGCGTCGCCGATGTATATACTGCAAACGGAACTTGTCTTCTGGCTATTCGCTTCGTCGACATGTAAGTAGAGAGCTGCATTACTGTTACACTCATTCGAAATAACACCGTGCCATGCAATTAAACTTGATGCATTAACGTTGAATAATGATGTAAAAATTAATTGCCCTACCCACTTGCAGATGCTATTAGTACACAAGGTCAACTCCAATATTTCCAGCGTTGAACCTGGTATTTTGAGTACCGTTGAAAAAGTTGAAAAGGTCCGCGTCCGCCCCGTGGCTTCTAATAGTTCTAATAGAATTACAACGGTTACTCCTCCGCGAGTACCACATATCCGTAAGCTAGGTCGTCCCACTCTTGCCAGCTTACGCCATAATGCATTTAAATGCCCCCAATGCGATAAACGATTTAAAGCCAGGACTTCCTTGAAATTTCACGTAATAATATACGCATTATAATAAATATGTTCATATATTAAGCACTTAGATAAGTTGTTTACTAAATGCTTGCAATTATTTTCCAGATGGCAGTGCATACCGGAGAGAAGCGTTACGAATGTAACTATTGCATGAAGCCATTTGCGCTTCAGAATAGCCGAAATAGTCATAGGTATAACTGCCCGAAAAACCCCAAATGGGCTGTGAATAATCTGAAGCCTATAGAGTGCACGGAATGCGATAAAAAATTTAAGCGCAGGAGAACCATGGAGCAACATGTGAGCATGAAAACAATTTAAATGCATTGTAATATGTTGCCTTACTAGTTTGGACATGCGGTTGGCACATTAAGTACATTCACTGGTGGTCTTTTAAAAAACTCACTGAGACCAACTCAAACATTTTATTACATTACTTTTTTTTGCAGATGATACTTCACGCGGTCGAGAATAAAGGTGCGGTTGAGAGTGAGCAAAACACGGATGTGCAAATAAGTACTAGAAATGACTTCCAGCAAAATAATTAAATTATTTAAGAGAAACGGAAACGTATGCTTGCATACCAACTGTATCTAAAAAAGCTTCTTCATACGACGGGTAAGCAACCTTATGCTGCTTATACGTAAATAATTTTCAGTATTATTGGCCGGATTAATTGGTCACCCTCACCCAACATAAAAATGCATTTCGGGAACATGGGAACAATGTACAATGTATTTTAAATGTTTAAATAAAAAATACCTATGTAGATATTTTACGTTTCCCCAAATGCACGTTTCCAAGGATTCCTGTGGGGTGCTGGATTAATCCGGCCAATAAATGTATATGCTGTTTTTTAATTTTCGTAATATTTTTAGTTCTAGATCTGGTGTCTGTCATTGTCTTTTCCAACGCAGCCTCGAGTGTCAGAACAGAACCAGAAGCTACAATGGCACTTGGCAAAAGAAATAATTATTAAGGATTGTTTGTTTTTTAACAAATTTCTTTGTATGTATGTACCTAAATTTCAAAGCGAAATTGTATATATTTATTTTATACTTTATTTACAAACGATGCGCGATGTGTGATCAAAGACAGTGAGTGACATTGAAAAAATAAAATGTTTTTTTTTTATTTTCATACAAAACAGTAGTCCTGAAACGAATGAACAGAATCACTATAACAACTACACTTCTTCACTTCAATAATTTAACCTGATTAATCGGAATTGGGAAGTGTTTATGTACGTATTTAATTTGCATTCCTTGACATACCTCATTTTGTTTTGAATGGCCAGTGAATAGAGGAATCTATAGGCGTCCGAAAATATATTTTCCCCTAAAGGGTATTTTTATATAAAAATTTATTAATTTTTAGTCTATTTTTAAAACAATTATTATAACCGATTGATTATCATCAAAATTATCCTTCAAATACCTAAGCATCGCACACAGACTCGAGTTTATCTACAAAAAAATCAGCAAAAAGTGAACTCGCCCCTGGTTAGGCTTGAACTAACAACCTTTCGGTTAACAGCCGAACGCGCTAGCCGATTGCGCCACAGAGGCTACGATGGATAACTCTGTAATTTATACTGGTTTTCTACATACAAAATGCTGGATAGGGCTACAGTGAGACTGCATCTAAAAATCTTCATCAAAGCTGCTGCACGCACGCACAATCTGTAGAACCTCTGCTTTACATAGACTTTACACGAGTTACACGACAAGACTCTCAAGTCTCGAGCTCAAAATTCAATCTCACCTCAAATTTTATTCAGGCACATTTTGCTAATTAGCTGTACTTTGTTCACTGCTGTTTGCTGTTTGTTCACTTTGCAATACATAATGCGCAAAAGTTCATTTGGTAATGTAATTCTAGATTAGTATTGCTTTTGTGGATCTAACAAACTAACTACATAATTAAGTGCTACATATATTGTGCAAATCTAGTACCTACTTGCATATGCATCATCGCCACTGCTACTAAAACAACGCTTATACTATGAGAATTATGACATGGGATGCCTTTTCCGATGTTAATTGTTACTGAAGTTTATCCGAAGGTATAATTAATTAGAAAAAGTTAAATTGAAAATTAGAAAATGCCTAGGCAACAGTAAAGATCAAAAGCACATAAAAGCCGAAGCCGATCTGGTTGGTGCCGTTGGTGGACCATCAATGATGGTTAATATGCGAGGAAAGACCTCCATGGCATCCATCATCCATGCATTACCAAGACCTCCATCCATTACCAAGAGCGAGGTGCATTTAAAAAAAGGAAATTGCCAGGCCAATGGGTTTACAAAAGAATAGACCAATTTGGATAACTACATTAGTTGTTAATTAACTATTTAGTTAGTTAGTTAGCAACAATAAGAAAAGAGCTCGTATCTAAAACATGAACCTAAATAGGCAAAAAGGCTTTACTTTTACTGTTGTATTGGAGTGCAAAAAAGGATGCAAACAAATGGACTACAAATGAACTACAAATGAACTACAAAAAAAACTTGCACTTGCACAATGCACAAATTTTCATGAACTTTTCATGGAATTTGCATACAAATTTTCATGGGTTTTTCGAGAGCATACTACTGGGAGTGGGTACCATGCCGGCGACCTTGTTAAAATTTTTGTGGTTTATATGATAGTGCGGCTCCTTCTCTTTAATTTGACACCATTTTTAATTAAACTGATCGAACGACAGCTAAAGTAGCATTAAGTACTGATTTTAACGTAATTTAATTATCTACTCTATCGACTCCGGGCTCACAATCATCCCAAGTTATATCTTCATTGACATTGACAGCAGTATAAAATCCTACAATGCAAAATATGTAGGTACTTTTAATTTAATTTGTACTGCAATCAAACTTTACTTTCCTCTCTGGACGCGTCTAGTCTGTTTACTAATTACATTGGAGACACTGAATAAATGCCGCCGAGTTTGAATGATGTTGATGTTAGCAGCTTTCATCTTATTCAGAAGATGATAAGTTCCAAGTTGAAACGTGAATTTAAATGTCATCGGCTTATCATCACATGTTTAGACGTCTCAACTCAAAGCAGATGCTTTTTGGAACAAACTGACTGCACTGACCGTTTGTAAGTTCGTCAACGTTCGTAAACGAAAATAATTTCTCGGACCGATCCGATACGAATTCTAAGTCGTTTTCTAACGACGGAGATAATTATTGGTAAACGGATTAATATTGATAACCGCAGACGACAAGAAATAAAGAATCATATGTTGTTGACAGTTGACGTGTTAAATTGTAAGTTTAAGTGAATAATGCTTTTCCAGTTTGTCGACATAGTCCGGTTAACTGTCGTTCTTTCAAAAATTTTAAAAAATTTAACAAGAAAATTGGAAGAGTAACGGTTGCGCTTGCTCTAATTTTATTAGTACCTTTAAAGTTCAAATCATAGGCCAGAGACGTCGGGAAGGAACTTTGCAGTGAGGCGAAATTCAAAATGGATAACGGAAAAAGTGACAGTGAAGTTGAAACGGACGTTACAGAACACGTAATTGTCAGATTATCAAGCAGTTCTTCTTCGGAGATTGATAAGGCTGGGCCACGAAAGAAAACAAAGTCCACGAAAAAAAGGAAACAACGCAGGCGCTTGTCGTCATTGTCGACGCCGTCATCGTCATCGTCTTCATCCTTTCTCATTTCGGAGTGCTCAGCACCAACTTCGCCATCTTGCTCTAATGTGGAGCTCTCTTCTGATGATAATGAAATCCTGGAGGAAATGGACATGGAGGAATGCAGTCAGAGTGAAGGGCGCAGAGTTACACGGTCACGGTCCGGAGCTTATTCTTCATCTCCAGCAATGTCGCAAACAGCCCGAGTCACAAGGTCGATGACATCAGTTTTGTCTACTGAAAATGCTTCCGTTTCAGCAACTAATATTCCTCAAATTAGCAGATACAATTTGCGACCTTCGCAAGCTAAACGTGACAATGGCGAGACAGTGTATTCTGCCTCTGGAGAAAACACTGATAAGGACTCATCATCAGATTCGGATGTTTTTGTTCTACCTACTACGAGTACTACTGAAGGTAAGAAGACGAGAACTACTTCGAGTACTTCTGACAACAGTGAAGACGAGAGAAAATGGAGAAAGTTTAGAGCCAAGAAGAAAGTGGTCCGCAAGAAGCGAACGAAGATGGCTGCGAAAGCGAAACCGGTTCCAATAGTAAACTTATGCGAGTCAGGCTCGGAGTCCTCCATGTTCGAGAAAATTGAAGGGACATGGCCCAGAAAGAAACCAGTGAAACAAGTAATATCAACCGGAAGTAGTGATAACAACGGGAACGTAGATTTGGAGTTCGATGTGGAGCTGGAACCTTTGAATTTCAGCGATGAAGTTCCTCGTGACGACGGTAGCACTCAAATAGTTGATAATACTGATGATTTATTTTCTATGGAAAATCTGAATCCTACAATTGGTGCATTGGTGGACGAAAATGGGAGTACAGATTGGATGAATCAGGTAAATTGTCTAGCTTTTAACAGTCTTGATGCTATGAAGGTTTAGGTACTAATTAATTAGGACGGACGATTATTAAATTAGGTTTACTATGTAGGTATATAAATTGTTTAATATAAGTTTAAAGATGTAAAGAGCTTTTTAATTTGTTTTTTGATTGTGTAGCTTCTGGAACCCGATTTTATTGCAGACGCACTTGATCAGCCTTTTGACGAGGACTTCTTTCGTGCGTTCGGCTGTGAAGAAACTAATTAATACTGTAACCGTAAAATTTACTATGATTACTTCTTTTAAAATTCGAAACTTATCTAGTCTCTTATAAAATGAATCTCTGTATCAGTCAACTAGATTAGTTACGCAATGCATGAAGGTACTTGTGTTATTTTTGTACGTATGGATTTTTAAACTGATGAAAGTCACATTAATTCATGTTATCATGTTTTATTAGAAGCTTAAGGTTTTATGGAAATTAAATAAAGAGGCTACAGTCAAATTAAGTCATACAATCTCTGAGATCGTATGACTTAATTTTGTAGGTACAATGTGATCGGGGAACTGTGTCCCATTTCCACAGATCTCTTTTGGTTTGAGAGGGTCTTATGCAATTGTGCTCGTAATGTTTCGAACAGTTTATCACAAAACACGAAAGATTCCAATTATTTTACATCGATCATTTAGAAGTGAATTGAAAACGTAGAAAGTCATTTTATTTTCAGATTTTGTAATATCGCGTCATTGTTTTGTTCATGTCATATACAGAAAACCCGCAAAATAATAATACTATTATGTACAACAGAAATATAAATACACAAAGCACTCAAATTCATACATCCTTATCGAAACATTCAAGACTAAGACTATAAAGTGAGTTCTACTTCTACTATTGACTAACAATAAGAGTATCAAGAAATTCAAATGTCGACTAATTGTGCGTACTTTGTTCATTAATTCATTATCAAAGGCACACTCTTAAGGCTACCAATTGATACCCAGTAAGCTATTAAGTATTTTGGTCGGTGTGTATAATACAAAAATCACTAAAATAATAATTTTACTTGGCATCTCCATCGCCATTATTTCCGCCAGTGGTACCTGCCTCTTTAGCTAAACTACTGAATATCGTTGTCTCATCCGCCAACAAGTTTTTGGGACTGTCAAACTCTCTAATTTCTCCCTTTTCCAGGACGATCACCCTATAAGAAAAGTAAGCAAATTAGTAAACTTTCAGTACAAAAAGATTCTATTTATGGTTGATACTATATTTTTCTCGAAGTTAATCCTATAAATTAATTTTGCGTACCTGTCTGAATCCAAAATTGTGTTAATACGATGGGCAATTGTAATAACTGTGGAGTCTTTAAATTCAGTTCTAATTGTTTGTTGGATAAGATCGTCAGTATCCAAATCCACTGCAGCAGTGGCTTCGTCCAAAACTAGGATTTTGGTTTTTCGCAAAAGCGCTCTCGCAAGACAGACTAACTGCCGTTGACCCACACTGTTAATACCAATTAAAGTTATAAAATTTTCATTCTCTGAACTGAAATAAGGTTCTAAAAGTAAAGTGACATTTTAAAACTCACCTCAAATTTTCACCTCCTTCTGCAATTTCATAGTCAAGTCCGCCTGGTACGCTAGCGGCAAAGCTCTTCAAATGAGCCAATTCCAAGGCGTGATATAAAGTTTGATCTGTTTGAAGCTCAAACGGATCCAAATTTAAACGAAGGGAGCCTAAAGTATATGAAATCATAAGCATTAGTTGGGTTTCTCCATGAATTTCTGATTAAATCACCATATACATGAACATTTTAAAAAAAATGTTGGATCTACTTTCTTTCCCGGAACTTCCCAATCTGCTTCCTAAAAATCAAAAATCAAACAATTTATAGATTTTTAATAATATTTCCACCAAATATTTCATAGTGAATCACTTATAGCTATTTCATGAACCTACCTGTGGAGCTTCACTGTACTCTTGGAGACGTTCTACAGCCACGATATTAGTTTCCACGTCGGATGTAAAACGAACCAACATCATGAGGGCCATTGTGATTTGCAAAGCGTATGAAACCGACAGACCAACCAGTCCAGGGCTTAACGTCTCCCTTCCTAACACGGCAAACAACGCTGCAAAGAAGACAACTGTGTTTCCTACAGTTTCCAATCGAACTTGAAGCCATCTAAAGGAAAATAGAGAAGAAAAAATGTTATTTGTCAGCCCGATAATTCTTATTAGTCATAAAGCACCAAATCATCATGCTCAGAGCGGAAGGTTTACCTATTCGCACAAACCGACGAAAAATATGTCATCAAGTTTTGGTCAACTCTTTTCTCCGACTCCAATATAAATCTCTCCTGTTGATTATATGCTCGAATGGTTGATGCTCCTGAAACAGTCTCTCCAAAGTGCGAATAAATTGGAGACCTTGTCACTGACTCCAAACGCTTAAGCTGTCTGGAAGAGGCTACATAAAATCTCTGTACGAAGTAGTAAATCACGCCAACTGGAACGATCACTGCAGTGAAGATTGGAGTACTGATACTGATTACAACCAAGACTGCGAGAACCTGCATAAAGTAAATCATGTTTTTAGCATAAATTATTAAAACTCCGTAAAATTGAAGAAGCTTTAAGTGAAACCTACGTTAAAGATTCCGTTAAGAAGAAATCGCAAAAACATGGGGAGAACGTTATCAATTGAGTCCACATCCCTAGAGAACCGGTTAATAATTCTTCCAATTGGGGTAACCTGAGACAGCCAAAATATTTTTTTGGAGAAAATTCTTCTCATTTTAACACTAAACTATAAACAAAGTATGAAACTTTATCACTTACATCAAAAAATGCCAGAGGTGCTCGCAAAATCCTTTGAAGCATCTTTAAATGGAGGACATTTGCAGAGTTCACAGTTCCAAAGGCCATTACCAGAGTTGCGCAAAGAATTGCAACGGCTGCGTTTTAAAAATTAATTCGTTATTACATCCTCGTTTCTGCATTAATGGCCTAATTGACCACCATAACTTTCTCTTTAAAATATACCTTGACAAGTTCCAAGTGCTGCATAAATTCCCAAATACTTTTTGTGCTGCCCTGCATCCTGTGTGCCATTAACGACTGGTAGGTTAGTCCATTCTGACAGCCAAAGATTATTACCAACAGAGAAGCCTTGGAACACCACGTAGAGGATGAAGGTGGTGATGACAAGTGCCCATCCTGCAGCTCTAAAATAGTCGAGATAAACGGAAGCCTTAACAGCCTCCTTTTCAGCTTTCTCCGCTTCAATCAATTTGTCTCCGCCAAGTACAAGTGCAGAAGCTGAACTGCTTGCAATGGATGCTCTGCTCATTTTCCTATCAGCCAAGCTCAGAACCGAAGATATTCTGCTTCGTCTTCCAATAGATCCTGCTGCAGAGAATTCGCTTTCCGAGTCGGAAGTAAGGCGCTTCCTTCTTCGGATCTGCTTGAGATCTCCAACAACCGCAGCCAAATCCTTTTCCATGGTGGTTCCCTCAACTTCTCCGACATCCTCAGTTGTCAAGTGTTGCCTGAGGAAGTCTGCAAACGCTCCCTTTCTGTTCAGCAACTGCTGATAGGTTCCTTGGTCACTAATTCGTCCGTCCGTCATTACAACAATGTTGTCCATGTGGGGAAGATAGACCACTCCGTGGGTGACTAGCAATCGGGTCTTCTTTTTGAGAACCCCAGTCGGCCCGAGGACCTTGTCAAAAATGTGCTTTCCAACGTGAGCATCAACTATAATAGCAAAGTAAAAAATTAATCTCAATGTCCCCCAAACATTGTCAATAAAAATGTTGATTATAACTTTTGACCTAATTACCTGCACTTAAAGGATCATCAAATAGGTAAACGTCAGCATTGGCGTAGACACCTCGGGCAAGAGCTATCCGCTGTTTCTGTCCACCGCTCAAGTTAATTCCTTTCTCTCCAATTTCAGTTTTATCTCCGGCCGGTAACATCTCCAAGTCGGGTTTAAGTGCACATGCTTCAATAACCTTTTCATATTTAACTGGGTCGAATCGCTTTCCGAAAATTATGTTTTCCCGAACAGTTGCGTTTTGTATCCAGGCGCTTTGAGCTATGTAAGCCACGTTACCCTAAGAATTGGAGGTAAAAAGGTAAAAATTAGTAATCGAGAGATTAGTGACATAATATTATCATTAATCTAATTTTTTTTTCTACGAACTACGAATAATTCTTAAGAGCTGAATATCAACTAACCCTTATGTTCACTCGACCAGTAGTTTTGATTAATTCGTTAAGTAGACACGAAAGAATACTTGATTTTCCAGAACCGACTGGACCTACAATCGCGACTAGCTCGCCGTCCTTCACAGAAAAGTTGATATCTTTCAATGTATCCACGTCCTCCTCCCATGAAAAGTTTCCATTTTCAATCACAACCGGATTAGCTGCATAAAGAATTAAGTAGATTAGAATTAAACAATCCAAAACTTGATGTAAAACTTTTGAAAAAATTGAAAAATGACTTGTCCCGCGTAAAAAAATTTTCAAATTAACATTTGCATAAGCCCTTCAATTAAAAAATCATGCATGGACTGCGTAAAAAAAGGAAAAAGACATTTCATTTCAGTATTTCAACTTCAACACTCAACAAGTTTGGGTAAAAAAGAGCAAAAAGTAATTCGCCCCTGGTTAGGCTTGAACTAACAACCTTTCGGTTAACAGCCGAACGCGCTAGCCGATTGCGCCACAGAGGCTACTATATGTAAAATCTTAAAAATAGGCCGTCTTTCTTTTTACGCTGGACAGCAGTGAGAACCAGCAGCATCTGCTTTTCGCAATGCTTTTATCGCTTAGCAAACGCAGTATCAATCCATTTTACATTTTCTTCATGCATTCGCCGCATGCCTAAAAACGTGCACTTGCCGATTGCCTTGCAAAATGAACACTTTTTTTAGGCTCGCATACCTTTCTCAAATCACGTCTGACATGTGAACATTTTTACATATTTTTACGTTAATTGATTACGATTGCATATCGCATCAACTGAGGCGTATCACTAATCACTTGCCGAAAAGATGTTTTTACTACTGACAGGTTTATCATACTGGACTAATTTTTGCATGATAACTGAAAAAAGCTATTTGTATGCAGGAAAAATAAAGTCAAGTCAAAATAACATTTAAAGTTTAAAATAAAACTTACGCTCATTGGTATCATGCGAAATGGCGTCGGTGTCAACTTCACCTGCGTTCATGTACTTGTTCAACCGTCGGATTGCGACAGAAGCTTGAATGTAACCAGAGATCAGTAGTGGCTGGAGAGAGATAAAAATGAAATTAAATTGGATACATTAATTTTATGTTAACATTTAACAAGAGCTTAATTATTTTAACAGTGGTATGGTAACAGAAGAAGGAGGATACACTTACTAGGAATGTTAATGGTTGGTTCATCACATTAAATAGGGCTAATGATACGAAGGCTGTTTGCGCATCCAGCACATGAGAACTGTCTGTTAGAACGTAAGTTCCGAACGTGGCAATTGCTACGAGGAAGGGGGCACACCTTTATCGAAAAAAAATTAAGTGATGAATGATGGAATTTAAACTTTATGACAGAAGACTTAAAATTTTTTGCTGAGGTTGTCACTTACGTCCAAAGAAAGTTGGAAACTGAATTGAGGTACGCTGTCTGCTTCAAGACGTTCAGTTCCCTTTGACGAATTTTCATAACTTGAGCCTCAAAGCTGGGCTCCCAGGCGTACAACTTGAGTACCTTAATTCCAGAAAGAATCTCGTTCATAAGTTTAGTTCTTGCGTCTTTGTTGGCCATTTGTTGCTTCTGAAGCTTCTGGATTCTCGAGGCAAGCACTCCGTTCAAAGGTAGGAGGAGGAGCATCACTCCGAGACCTACACAAAATCGGGAGAAAATTTAGTTTAGATAAAATTATTGAATAATTATTATTCTAATAATGTCGAGCAGAAAAAAGAGGTGGACCTTTACGTCTTCTTACCTGCTAGCGAGGAAGGTCCAAGAGTGTTCCAGAGGAAGTACAAAGCTACAGAAATAATGATTGGAGAGCCCCACAATTGATAACCGTACTGAGCAAATTCTGTCGCATATTGGACATCCACTGCCATGTGGTTAACAATTTCACCGTGTGATTCCGCTACATAAGAAAAAAATCATTTTATTTTTTGCTCTTTCCATTGAATTTCTCCTTTTTTATCAGATCTATTATCAATTATGCTATGTTATAGTACCTCGTTTAGATGAATTTGAGAGTAGCAATGATTTTCTATAGACGGCACTAATCAGACAGGCTTTTGCTCTCATTCCAGTCATGTAAAAGTTGTGAACTCCATTTGCACTGAATACTGTCGCAACAAATGCATTGACGAAGAGAATGGCAGCGTACAAGATCCCTTTCCATAGAGGTTCGTCAGACGACACAAATTGAATCAGAAGACTAAAAAATATGAAGTCAAAATTAGATTAAAAATTGCAAACACTACCGCCGCCTGTAACATTTCGATTTCATGTAAACTCACTTTAAAATTAATGGCGAAACAAACATCATCAAGTCAGTGGTAGTCCTAAGTAGAAACCCGAAGAAATACTGCCATCCAAAAGTTTTGAAAAGTGCCCCAAAAAC
Source organism: Acrocyrtus sp. NNG-2020 (assembly GCA_027744115.1). Classification (NCBI taxonomy): domain Eukaryota; kingdom Metazoa; phylum Arthropoda; class Collembola; order Entomobryomorpha; family Entomobryidae; genus Acrocyrtus; species Acrocyrtus sp. NNG-2020. The sequence goes on along the minus strand of JAHZND010004778.1, from coordinate 2,907 downwards.
GCCAAACTCTTTCTGTTGCTTTGGCTTCCGAATTTGCGGGGAGCCTAATGACATCTTTTTACCGTGTCCGTTAAGTGCACCATCTCCATTTTTCTGAATTGCACTGTTCATCTCATTTAAGTTCAGTCCACGATTCAAGTCGCCAGGCCAGGAGCGATCAAACCTGGGAACAACGTTTCGTGAAAGATCTGCCCAGTTAAGTCTCCACAAGTCAGTCATTTCCAAGGGATTTCTGAAACCTTTCCATGCCATGGAAGTGAACCAGTGGAAAAGGATTCGAGAGGGAAAGGATGAGGTATTTTCTGGACATGCATTCTACACAAAAAATTCAATTCCATTTAAAATCTGTATAAGCCAAAGCTAACAAAATTTTCCCACGATAAAAATCATTTTTAACAAATCCTCTTCCTAACCTTATCGGAAGCCGCTTCATTATCGTGTTCGTAAGCTGGTGCGACATCCGCCCAACAGTGGAGGAAAAGCTGTCCAATGACAATCGGTAGGTATATCACTTCTAAAACGAATACTGATGGTTCATTCAGCCCTGTGGGGGGTACACCCTCCTTTGTTGCTCTCATCACAGTTCTAAAGCGAATTATTTGCATGACAACATACAGGAACCAAAAAAGGAACTGAACACCTGAAGAACGGATCCCCTTCGCCTTAGAATATATGAGAAGGCTTGAATACAAAATCTACACAGCAAAAAAATCCATGCCATTACTACCTAATCCACTTAAAATCATAAAAAATGCAAACAATCAGTAAAAGTTAAAACTTTTTCGAGGTTTTCCTGTTTACCAAAGTGGTAGCCCGAATAGCTGGAATATAGATATCGACTGGATACGACGTATAAGAAGAATCGCTTCCTGGGAGGATAACTCTGGAAATGACTAGCAAACCGACCTCCAGCACCATCGCCACTGATGCAAGTGTAAGTTTCCCAATGTTGAGAGGACTCCATGGAATTCCTTTTGAATGGGAGGTGAAGCTGATATAAATATCAACAATTGAAAACAGCCACAAGAACCCACAGGGGATCATGGACAGGACTGTGCGTTCGAAGCAAGAAGTGAAGTCAGGGTCATTTGTATACCACGTGACATTCAAGTCCTATAAAAACCATGAATTTTTAGCACTAAATTATATTTTTAGAATGCCATTAATTCTTTTGCTAAAAATCCAAATAAATCTTACCCAAAACGGGGAGCCACAAAAGTCGTCCATTTTTTGGCACTTCAACCAAAACCGAATCCTTTAATGAAAGTGAACACTTCACTATTTAATACCGGCCACCGGCCCAATGTCTTATCAACTTCCTAAAAACCTCCTTCCACTAATTAATAAAAAGTCCCGTGACAAATCCTTTTTTATATAATTCTCTCCCGTCACNCGTCACAATGTTCACTCAAGACTGAAGGCGCATGCACAAAATGCACCAAACTAACTCCACTTGAACTTGACTATCGCGTATAAAAAAGTTGAATGGTTATATAAACTCACAACTCATATCTCGAGAGCTTATAATAAAAAATACTGTTTGAAAATCTCTTGATCACTTTTTTATAATGTTATCATGACTTTGACCATTTCTCATGAACGTATTTTCTCAAGGATATTATCTTTCTATAAAAAATACAGTCATCAGTGACAAGATTGATCCGCAGCTCCAAGAAAGTTATTACGTTACAGCATTACCATTCGCCGATTACTCTCCGTCCTACAAGAATAGACACAAAAATGCATGTTTTATTATCTTTGTAATGCAAATACAATTTTTCTCAGTCCAGAGTCTCCAGAGATTTTTATATTTATATGCCCGCAACCCGCACAGTTCCATCTCCAGCTCCAGCGTCCAGCACCAGACTAACTCTTATTTTTTTCTTATGATAAAAATATAATACTTCAAATATATCATTAAAATACTGACGTTCCAGCAACTTTTGTACACAGTCTGCTGGAGAAACAATAATATCCATTTCAAATGTCTAATGCTTTTAACTCCCTGTGCACGTCTTGCCCAACTTTTGCGAAACGACCTTGAAAAAAATCGTTGTCATTCGGCATTCAGTGTACTATTCAGACAGAGTATTACGAACCCATTCATATCTAGGTATGCCTACATATAAAATAAACTGGCCACTACTCATACAAATATATGCACACAGTTTTTTCTACCTGGAATTATAAAAAACAGCAACCTACAATTTTATTATTCACTTGTCAGAATAAAAACGTTGAAAACTAGTCTGTTTAGTGTTTTAGTGCCAGTCGGCAGTCAACATGACGGATTGCTGGAGAATGTTACAGGTGCTGCTGGAGAATATCAAAGTATGAAATGTTGAAAAAAAATGTTGGACTTACTTTTTTTTTCTTCACACCTGGAGAGATCCTCTAATAAGCTTTAATAGCACCTTTCTATTTACTGTCCACTCTAAAAATAAAGGTTGAAGGTTATATTGAATTATCCTGTTAAAAATATAATATTGAAGGAATTGAAGGATGCATACAAAAATGTGGAACTAGTATAATTACGGTGGTGGGTTGATCACCTATTCATTTAATTATACTTACTTTTTTTAATATGCCCCTTTTTTCACTGATTTCAAAATTCAAATTCCAATCTCAATCTTTCTCCAGCTCACATGACTATGACGCTCTGCTCACTTTATCCCTTGTATTCGGAGCAGCTCAAACTGTGAAGAGGGGACTGGAATTGTTTGCGGTTATAAAGTTTTTTTTTCCCAGCGCAGTCAGATAATTGCAATCATATTATTGAATAAGTTTTGATAAGATAAAAAAAAGCTCTGGTATATTGAAAGTGGCCAGGGTAAAGTAGAAAAGTTTGGTCTCGTGCATTAATTTTTTGTACGTTGATTATTATACGTGTACGTGGCATTAATAAAC
>JAHZND010004777.1:0-12028 GCA_027744115.1 Acrocyrtus sp. NNG-2020 | reverse complement strand
TTTTTAAACCGTTTATGCCGCGCTTACTCCAACCTAGAAAATAGACCTTTTTATATTTCCTTTATCTTTATTTCCTTCTAATTTCGTCTTCCATTCGCTCAACTTGAAAAATAAGTAGGCGGCCTCTGGCATTTTCCTTGTGAAGAAAAATTAAAAAAAGTGAGATAGACAGTGAGGACAAATTTTGTACCTACTCGAAGCTCTTTTCCCTTCTGAAATCCCAAAGTTAGTCAACCGCGATGATGATACTTTTCGGCTGTGCTCTCGAGCAAAAGATTATTACAAACTCCGTCCACATATGCACACTCTACGCTAAAATACACCTGCGAAGGACAAACTTTTGCGATAGTTTGGTCAAGGAAGGGTTTTGAAAGTGGTATTTCCAATAGCACATATTGCATAACATTTTTCCACCATGTACCACTGATTGATTTTTTCATGTTTCAGTAAAGTAGTCACAGTCACCGCTGCTAATCACTGGCCATGCTACTCGCAAGGTACATGACGCAGCTTTTAATGTTTTCAATTATCCACCTTACAACTACCGCTTTGCCGTATGTCGGCAAATATTTTCTGCTAAAAAATTTTGTTTCTTTTCATGGGTGGTCGGTCACTAAAAAAGTTACTTCACTTTTTACAAAGTTACGCAATAATAATTATTAGTACTTTTCCCTTATGATCTACTTTCGGCGAACCCAACAACTGATATGATTGTGCTTAACCCACCAGATGTTTTCTCCGCACTAGATAACAAGTACAGTTAGTTCAATGATCGCTTTATACTTAACAGATCTTGCCACAGAGACTGATCGTCTAATAATATTTTTAGGCACTAGCACAACAAACCAAAACATGCACTTGGTCAACTACAGACCGCTTTTCCAGGTCAGATAAACAAAGTTGCAGAGTCCTAATGCAATTCCATATATTGTTCCCATTCCCAGAGGGTCTTAGCTTTTAACTGCCTCTTCTCTAAGAAATGAGTTCTTCTTCAGCTAGCACAGCGAAGAATTAAAAACGACACGGAAATGGTTTAAGTCTACTTCCAAACTGTATGCAATTTGTTTCTTGAGATGCGCTTCAGTTCCAACGATATACCAGAACGCTTAACTTATAAGCTCGGACCAGCTAGGTAGCCAAGTCACAGACAGAGAAAAAGATTTAGATGAAACCTTATCACCTCTTTTACACTTGCATCTATTCAACAGTGAAGAAAGACCTCAGACAATTCTTTTTTTCCGGAAAACAGCTCTCTCTTTCTCCCTCTTCCTCTCGTCTATCGTGCATTGAACCTAAATGCAGGTATTATCATCAGTACATTCAATTCACCTATATACTACTTTTATGCAAGCCGTATGATGCTTTTGATGTTCTCCTATATACATGATAGCATCTGTCCTGTCGGAAAATCCCAGATTCTCCGAAAAAAAATTTCAATAACGAGACAGAAAGGCAGAAGAGATCGAGAGAAAAGAGTGGGACAGGAAAAAAAAGCAATTTCGGAATGGAAAGGGAAATTTTTTTAGAAGCGACAATTTATCTTGTTTCATAGAATGCAGACAAAAAAGCCAACAATGTTGCTCTCAAATCGTGTTATGGCTTTACCGTTGTGATTTTAATTTACACTTTCTAATATTTCAATCCTCCTCCTTTTCTTTTACGGGTGAGGTGAGTAAAAGTGAAAACATTGCGTGGCAAGCATTAGCGCTGGTCTGCCAAAAGAAAAAAAAATGTTTTTGGACTTTTTTCCGTATTATAACGTAGTACTCTTTTGTGCGTAAGCCATATGTTCCGAGGAAGAGTAAAACTGTAGCCAAAGAGTGTAACTTTTTATTTACTACTTTGATAAGGAGATGCCCGTTTAATTACAATATTGTCATCTATGATTAAAAAGCATTCCGCAGCTTATCTACTGGAACTGACAATCGTAGAATAGGTTAGGGTTTCTTACTGGTGGTAAGTGGGCAAAAAGGGAAATTAAATTAGATGAAAAGGCCAGATTAAAATGGGAGAGCGACTCAAGTTGTCGTTTCCTTAATGAAACCACACGAAAGTCATTTGTGACAAATTAAGCGAAAAATCATCAATCAAGCAAGTAAACCGTTCAGCCTATTTTAAACAAAATTGGACACACTCTCAGTAAATAAAAAAGATTAGAAGGAAAACAATAAATATATTTGTGTGTGTCTGTACCTCCACGGTGCTCCTCCTCCTCCACTACTTTCCATGATGTTTCACACGAAGGGATAAAGATACTTTTTTTGTCAAATGTTTTCAGTGTGAATGTAAACGAAGAAGAACGTGTATTTACAATAAGAGTTTTAATAGAGTTGGAGAAAAAAGGTGTTTGACCAGGGGTAACAACAGCAATAAGTTTTTTAAATGCAGAAGGGGCGAATAAATTTGTTTTTCGTACTTTTGCTTACGATGATTAATGGATCCTTTCGTTTCACTTGAATATCTTGTAGTCCACTAAGCGGCGGCGGTATCAGAAAATCCCCTTCTGCTACTCAACTGCCACGGAGCTAAACTGATCTGGGTAGTTAAAAAGTTAAAATCCGGGAAAAAAGTAGTTGCTGATTAGTTGAAGTTAAATATTTTTTTTTACTCTTAGTAGCAGCCCAAATTATGAATTTATTTGAGAGAAAAATGTGGGTAGATTGTAAAATATTTAGCTAGATATTTCAGTCTATCAGTCCCATTTTCAGAGAGACTTGATATGTCCAGTCCAGCAGGAACTAGTTGGAAAGTAGCACCACAGAATTGTTTCCCTTTGTGAACAACCACCCACACAGCTGCATTTCTTTATACACTTGTTAGTTTACAACTGTGCACCATATTGAAGTGATGATCTCAGAAAAGGATTTCCGGTGGTGACGAAAACAATCACTACATTTTTGTGACGACTGCTAATTGATCCACAATTAGATAGTGATACCAAAAGTCTGTATTATTATTTAAGAAAAAAAATTAATATTTTACACAGAAAAAAGTAGTAAAAGGTGGTTATTAAAAGGCTACAGAAAAGACACAAAGTAAGGCCCTCGAACGCAAAAAGTTTATCTTCGGATCGGTGATGATGACGACGGTGCGGTGTTTTAAAATCAAAGTCAAGTTTTAGACTAGTCTGTCTCGTAGCGTGTCGGAAGAACCGAGTGTTCCGAAGCTGATCCGTATGGCGTTATCATCGTCAATTTTCGAAATGTGTGCTTTTAGCAGTACTCATATCACGTCTTTTGCAAAGATATCTTCCATGTGTAAGTGCATCACACGGTGCATATTATTATTATTGCCACTGTACACCACGTACTTTCCACTAATCCGTCCTTTTAAACTTGGCTGTGTGTGTACTATCAAGAGAATAAATTGGTATGCCCTAGCTCCCTTTCGTAATCAAGACAGACTTGGCGAACATCTCCTATCCCCTTTTCCAATAGTTTTTTTAGGGCAACGGCCGTCTATGAATTGGATTTTTAAAAATAGACTCCTAAACATAACTTGAGTTGCTTTGACTTTTTTAACGGAAGAAGTGCCAAAGTTGCCTCTTTTTTAGAGGTTCATCTCTTCAGCGAAATATTAAATGGTTATCTTCGTCATCGTCCTCATCATCCTTTGTGAACTCTGTGCACACAGCCGGCCTGCGCTGCACAATAAAAACTGCAACATCGACAACCACAACTTTCGTAGCTGAGCCGTGCATCCATTTTATCGTAGAAATGTATCTCATGTTTAAAAATTCGTTGAAAATGCATTACTTTCAGCACTAGCTTCTTTCTACACCGAGAAAAGCAGCAGGGATGCTGACGCGGTGATTTTTTTCCGCAAACAAAAATCCCACCAGCAAATGGCTGGCTTTTTTTTATCGAGGAACAAGTTAAATTACTTCAAAGTACACTTTCATTGACTGCTCTCTTGGCAGTGGTGTGCTTACTAACTGAAACTGAAGGTGGCAAACTAATATTGTCGGTGGGAAGAAATTAATGATTTAGTAGCAATGTAACTTATGTCATTCTCGAGATTTATTTACTCTCACAACCCATGTTGCTTAATTGTACATTGACATAGGAGTTGTTCATCCGAAGTAAATTCATGGCGAAGCTCAACTTGGTTATTTTGACATTCAGGCAATAATTCGATAAATACGACGTGCTTCGAATTGAAGGCATTTTTTAATCTGAGGGATGAAAAATAATTAACGGATTCGTTGACGTAGGCTGAGGTAAAAATTGTTAAAAAGATAAGGAAGTTCTTGTTTTCAGCCAAAATTCGACATTCTATCGCTTCTAGTCTTGACACAAAGCCAGATTTCCAAAGGGACTATTTACTCAGTAACGCAGGCCGGGGACTGTCTCAAGTTCATTTTTACAAGCCAGCATAAATATATGAGCGGTAAAAATATCGGGAATGTCACGATTAGTAAATTCGTATAACTTTTAGTATTCATTTGCTGACGCAATATTTCATAGTTATGCGCATATAATGCTGTTTTCTCAAGGAGCCTTTCAATAATTCAATAATTCACGGAAAAAAGTGTTTACCGACCAGACAGAGGAAAGATTTAGACTGATGCCAATATGTATTATCTTTCATCAAAAGCGCTTTAAAAACGTCTACTTGTATGATCTTTTTGCATTTAATCCTTTCTATTAATCGCCATCGTGAGAATACCGCCTCGGTTGACAAAGAAATGTTGAAAAATATTCGGTTTTAGTCTAGTCTCCGTGGGCTGCGCATTGAATCTTTTAACCTTAAGCGCAATCCGGAAGTGAATTTTTTTTCTTTCCCGTTGAATTATCGTGCGTTCAGTATAAATTCTCTTGCAATCCATTGTTTTTGTCATGTTAAAAGATAATACTCACATGTGTAAACATATCCGGATTCTTTTTCTCATCGGAAGAATGTAAGCGCGGCGCAAAAAACTTTAGTTGAAAAGATAAAAAGTCAGTGGTCTCAATTGTAAACATTTATTTTTCTTCTGTATATTGACACAGTAAAACAGATATCCAATTCCATTTTGGAATTGCAAAGAGGTGAGAATTCTCATGAGAATTTTTCATTACTGGGCGTATTCCAATTTCCAACATGATAATCTCTCCTTGATACACGCCACTCTTTCGCAAGTAATCGGTCTTGCTCGAATTGAAATGCTAAGAGGCTGATTGAAGGCTAGTGTACTCCAGGCTGCCAAAACTCAGGGTAAACTGCAGCAAGCAGGATGAAATTTACACATCAATTTTATATATTCACTTACCTAATTAAATGACTGATCTCACAGCTTAACAAGTAAATAAATCACTGATTGATGGCTACTGATTTGACTTTATCACTATTAAAAGTAATAAAAGATGAATTCACTTGTCGTGAGAATTCGAACCAATATAATAAGTGAAGTGCTGGTCTGTCATTACCTGAACAGTAAAGAACAAAGGTTCCTACATACCAGAATCAACTGTACTTTCTCGTGCTGCTCTCATCCGCAAAGACACTCAACTCTTCATAAAAAGTACACTGGTGCGTATGAGATTTGTATGCTTTATCACAGGTGGCAGTAACCTCTGAGGAAACAACGAAAAAAGTAGTTTTCTATCGACTCTTTAGCTATGTTCCTTTATGCAGACCTTTATGCAATACTAATTCTGCTCGTCGAAATTTCCAAAATTACGTCTGTGTGCACCGTAAAATATCAATTTTATGAGGTAAACTTACGGGTTTTGGGTTTAGTACCTACCTTATATACTGTAAAGCCGAAATGTGATAATTTTATTACTACACATAATTTGGAAGTTTGAGGGCACATATAGCTCTAAACATTTTTGAAATGGTTGTACAATTTGTCGCGTTTAAATGTGTACCTAAATATCTATACAGAAATTTTTTTCACGAAATGTTGCAACCCACGTCAAAAGCATTAGTTTTTGTAATTGCTTGCACTGACGACAGCCCATTTCAAAATGTTTGTGCTGACAGTTACTGGCCATTCATTACGAAAGATTTATTGGAACAACTCGAGAGCATTTCTTTAAAGTACGCAGTGATTGATTAGTTACAAATCATCAGAAAAAAGATAACCTTCGTGCGCAAGCATAACTAGCAGCATAGCTTGCTTGCATGTAGCAACAATTCCCAACTCCGTTTCAGACAGTCATTCCTCAGAAACTCTTGAAAGAGCTGCTTGCCATTTTATGTCGTCAAACCCACTTCAGCATAAGAATTCTACGCGCATGAATTAACTTCACCGAATATATGGCAATTTTGGCAAAGCAAATGTGCCAGGACTTTGTTGTGTAATATCATTCCTCACCACACAGTCCACTACAATTCTGCTTGTGTAAGGCACCAAAGTAGCATAAATTTGGACGCGAATTTATCGTTTTTTGGACTGACATAGATCAGACTCAGCCCACCATTATTGAAGCGTAGAGAGTCTTTTAAATTGAAACAATAAACGTTTCCTGCCTTTTCAATTAAATGCATTCATATGTCAAGTCTACATCGCAACAATTCAGGAGGGAAATGGAGTGAATTGAAGTGGTAACAGCTTAAAAAATGCATGCATTAAAATGCTAATGGCGATGGTACACTTATTCCACTAGCATTGTAGCAATGGAGAGACGTGACGCCATTGCCTTTGCATCACCTACCATCCAGTTGGCCTTGAACAATTTCTTTCTTTTTCCTACAACCGTGGAAAATTTTCTCACAAAATCGATCAAGGCGTTCTACAAAATAGCGACTTGAGCCTGGCATTTAAATAAAGAGGAAGCTTATTTTTGAGTACCCAAAGCAATGAATAATGTAGCTAAAAGTTTTTTTTTCAAAACCACACTAAAAAAATTTTCCATTGTTGCGAATAAAACCGGAGTGGTTTTAATTACCATTTTTTCTAACTTGAAATATAAACTATTGCAGATTTCTTGCTCGTTATTCCATTACTTTGCAAAAAAAATTGCTCGCACAAGTAGCTTCCCAAACCGCCCATACGAACCGTCGTAATCATTAATTCAGTTAAGCGTGTACACACATCATCCACCGAGTTAGAAGAATAAGTTCCTCAGCACATACATCAGCTAAAAGATAGTACTACCGACAAAGTAGTTTCGTTAGAGGCAGATTTTAATATTTTTTCGCAGTTGCAACGTCATCCAGCTCTCGTTTTAAGTTATGCATACACACGCACTTTTTTCTCTGCGAATTCAACTTGGCAAATTAGAGTAAATGTAGGTATGCTGTTGTGCACACTAGAAACGCTTGCTACCTTTTCACAAAGGAATTTTTGCTACTTTTTTACATGCAAAATCCACGATTTTCGTTTTCCCTTCGATGATCTTTCAACCTTTGAAAGTATTAAATAACACATAATATCACATCCTATTAGTGAATCCTACTTTTAAAAAAAAGTTTCCCTTGTCAGAGATTCTTAAGCAAATATGTAGTCAAGAAGAGCAAGTTATGTTCTTCTCTCCGCCATGTAAAATTGTAAAATTGCTTTCTGTTCTTTTCATTTTCTCTCAGCTTGATACTATTTACTCAGCGTGTGATTGCGAGAGAGAAGAAAAGTTAAAAAGAGATCATCTTTATTTTTGTCATCTCATCATTTTGTGCCTATTAGCAGACACTTAAAGTAAAATATATTATGTCAAGACGCTCACATGAAAAAACATTGATAGTCACAATCAGAATAATATGTATTCTGAAAAGATGAGTCGTCACTCAGATCAAAGAATTCTTTTAAAGAGAGTAAAACTCAAGTTACAACTGTTTAAGTTGACGCAAGTCTTATGAGCTCTGCTGACAGTTAAATGAGCGCCTTTTATTAATAAGAGACTATCTTTTTTTCTTCGTGTATGTTCTAGAATACTTTTTATTTTAATATGCCGATTATTATTTAAACTAATTTTTTTTGTACTGCTGCTGACAGAACCATATCTCATTATTGTATTGAATAATGACTTAACCACACATGCTCTGTGCACCATTTTACATCTGTTTTCTAAGGCAGAGAGCACATCCCCCTGAGTACAGTCTCGTCATCATATCGTGAAAAATAATCTTGGCCCGACAAAATTCTAGAGTAAAAGCTCACATGAATATTCTGAGTTTTCACGAATTCTTTACAAAACACACGCATTGCTAATAGCTAAGCTAGTTAGTAGTACTTCTTTGGTATATACGAGCACTAACAACAACGGTAAGTTAAGTGTAACAAGACGAGAAAAATTATGAAAAAGAGCTCATGAAAAAAGGAATACACATTAGTGCTGTGCCTGGGCTGTTAGCCCACAGCAATAAAAGCTTTATTTTTGTAGTGGAATGGAATGCTGTACTACTCGAGAAGAGAGTACAACAAACAACCAAATTGTACTGTCATGAAGGGCTGTATTGAAGGAGATTTCAGTAAAATAGATGAACCTTGTTGGAGGTGCTTGTTGTATAGGTGATTGTTTCTTTACTTTCCCTCTCCCCACACTCTACCACTTCTCTCCTTCTCTTTTAGAGTCCTCGTGTAAAAAAAATGCCTACATGAATCATGAGAGCATACATGTGGTGTNTCGTGTAAAAAAAATGCCTACATGAATCATGAGAGCATACATGTGGTGTAATGCTGTATCCATTTACTCCTGCAATAATAATGGTACCTATCCCCCTAAAACGAATGAAATCTTTGCTGTGTAGTTTAAGTATTCGCCACTTATATTGCCATTGCGTGCAGCGGCTTTACTCTTCGCCTTCATACAACCACATATTGCTCAGTTAGACTCATGGATAGTGAAGAAAAACGCTGCAGATGAGTTCACCTCTCTTCTCTTCACAAGCCAGCAAAACTGCAATATCTCGAAGCGTGATCAGTTTGTCAACGGTCGCTGAGAGATATACTGCGGAGGAGTTTTTCACGTTGTTTGCCTTTCGTTCAATTTTTTGGTGTAAGGTGCCTAGTGGAAGTACACAACTATTGAAGCATATTTTTTTTTAAAAAAATTGAGTCTTGACAAGACTCTCTTCAGTTTACCAGAAAATTACATTAAAGTCGCCGGAAACCATTGAGATTTGAAGAAGGTGCTGAAAAAATTCCTGTTGACATTGGGAGTTCTCTCTGCAACTCAAGTTCTGTGATAAGGGAAATCTCGACTGGGAGACGTAAAAAGGTACGATGATTGCATACGGAGTTTACTGACATTTCAGAACATATTTAGCTTAATTATTTTGGTGATGATAGCAGATATTTTCCTTCCCATATTTTCTTCGTAGAGACTGATAAAAAAAGTATGAGCTCACAGCTCACGTAAAAGTGCAATTTGTTCCTTTGCCGTTATTATTGCAGCAAACGACAATGCACTCATAAAGATCATAATGTTAAGTAATTTTACGCATTTAAAATATTTTTTATATCCTCCGCCTCAAAAACTTGTTGGCATCGCTCACTTTTGTCCTCATCTCACTCTCAGGTAACTTTGTCAGGTTAATGCTATGCATCTGTTCAAAAAAAATCCTTTTCCCTATCACCATCCTTCTCCTCCTCTTCATCCTGAGGGAATAATTATTGCAAACATAAAATATCAATTACATGCAATGAGAAAATCAGACAAATAACAGCAGTTTTTGGTGAACGATTCTCCCTTTTAGTGCTATTGCAGTGTTAAATGTTATAAATGTCAATGCATTTTAAGTGAGCAACACGCTCTCTAATTGTTTCCCATATTTTTACGATTCACTATTAGATAAATTGGCGTAGCATTTTGCTTCCTGATAATCTCTTTTGTACAATTTTACCTACCCACTCGATATTAGCGAAAGATATATTTTTTGATTTAGAGTGCGGATTGCGGAATGTGACTATATTTATATTTGTTTTATCGAATTATCGAATTAGCTATTCCTTCATCAAACTAGGTCATGCTTGAAAGCTTGCTGTAGGTTAACGTTTTGTTTATGGATGGTCATTATTGATCATGTAATTGAGTACGGGAGAGCGAGAAAAAAACATTTTTAGGTATTACAATTTTTTCCTAGAGTCAATCGATGAAGAATATAACCTTGATTCACCTTCTGTCTTACATTACATTTTCTTCGCTTCTTCACCAGTTCGCCACTCTCCTCGATAAACTACATTATTTACGCAGAGCCTTCTCAGTCAGTTCTCTAGCCTACAGCTACTTTATTATGCAGCATGCTTCATCAGCAAATAATACTGGTCTCATGGGCTTCACTCCAATCCTGTTGATTCTTCAGCAGCTGCTGCTCCATGAAAATATCCTCATAATTCTATTTTCCATCCTCTTCTCCATTCTCACTCTAGCAAGCCCATTCTCCAAGTTTCTTTTGTGAATGGTGTGAGTGGATATATATTTTTTAACTCTCCATTTCTTCCTTTCCCAGCAGCACATGTGGCATCCAGCAGGAGCTTGTAGTAGGTTTATTGAGCAGTAACACGTAACAGTAACTTTGTAAGAGCTACAACTTTTAGGTCGACAAGATTTCCCTACCTTATTACCCCGATTGTAACTCTGTAAAAAAGTCACTCCTTCAAACTTTCATACAAATAGCTCTGTCGTATTTTTTTCCAGAACGAAGAAGCGTAAATGGAAAAAGGAGAGTAAAGTTATAGGCAAAAGAAAGAAATCTTTTAAATCTTCATCATCACCATCAAAAGTACAATCTTGCACTTTGAAAAGGAATGTGATTTGAGCTGAAGAAGTACAAAATAAGATTTTTTTAGTGGAGTTGCAAGCCACTCACATGTCATGTGCATTAAGAGCTACAACTTTTAGGTCGACAAGATTTCCCTACCTTATTACCCCGATTGTAACTCTGTAAAAAAGTCACTCCTTCAAACTTTCATACAAAAAAGCTGTCGTATTTTTTTTCCAGAACGAAGAAGCGAAAAAGGAGAGTAAAGTTATAGGCAAAAGAAGAAATCTTTTAAATCTTCATCATCACCATCAAAAGTACAATCTCGCACTTTGAAAAGGAATGTGATTTGAGCTGAAGAAGTACAAAATAAGATTTTTTTAGTGGAGTTGCAAGCCACTCACATGTCATGTGCATATAATTCACGAAGCGAGGCGTTTACACATTCAAAACTAAAATCAGCACGTAATAAAAAAAAATTTGTTTCTTCGAACCAGTCAGTCTTCAGTCTCGGCCCGGCTTTACAAAGATTTACTCCTTGTTTACTCGACGTAAGTACGAGCTCAAACGGGAGGAGAAGAGAAATACTTTTCCGACTATTATTCCTCCGCCTACACAGAGAATCGCCAAATAAGGCTGCGTAATTACATTTTCTTTTGAGCTGTGTTGCAGTAGTTGTGTAAAGTGTCCAGTAACTTACATCTAGGCGAGGAACATTTTTTTTAAAACCTTTTCTTGACAGTTACGGACGGGCCATTACATAAAAAGAGAATTTCCTTTTAAATAAGCTTAATCATTTAATGCATGTTCTTGTCTGAATTTTTTTAGGTCACAACTGAGGAGAAAAAAGGGTGCGGATTGTAATTCTCTGGAGCTGTTCCTCTCACATAATTTTTAATAGTGCTAAAAAAATATATAAAAAAGTGCAGTGACCTGTTGAATACACATTTTTGGAGGTTCTTACGGCTCTACCCTACTTGAACTCGCATAGGATTTTTTCAGCTTGCAACAACAATCACCAGCCAAAATGCCAAATTGTCCAAAGTGTGAAAAGCCCGTGTATTTTGGTAAGATACTTTTTTCAGTCGTTTTAGTACCAGTACCAGCCTTAAAAAATTAGTAATTCAGAGAGAGGAATTTATTCAACCGTTTAGCTCCGCATTTGTATAAAAAGATAAAATGAAAATGTACATTTTTGAATCTCTTTGATGCATAGCAAATGCAAATGTTACAATGAGTGTAGTAAGATTTTGTATGATTCCTCAGCTCTGCTAGCTAATAATGATGTCATGTACCAATTTAGCATGATTTGGTCGTTCCTTGTCATGTCATAGTCGTAAACTGTCAGAAAATAAAATATTTATTAGCTGGCTAGAGGGACATAGTCCATAACCGACATTTT
>JAHZND010004776.1:0-29825 GCA_027744115.1 Acrocyrtus sp. NNG-2020 | reverse complement strand
CTCCAGAACAACCAGAGACTCCAGAACAACCAGAGACTCCAGAACAACCAGAGACTCCAGAACAACCAGAGACTCCAGAACAACCAGAGACTCCAGAACAGCCAGAGACTCCAGAACAACCAGAGACTCCAGAAGAGCCCGAGCAACCAGAGACTCCAGAACAACCAGAGACTCCAGAACAGCCCGAGCAACCAGAGACTCCAGAAAATCCAGAAATTCCAATAACTCCATAATAGCCAGAAAATTCGGAAAACCCACAGCAGCCTACTACTGGTAATACATAGCCCCCAACAGTTATAAGATTTACCAATAGTTATCGCTGAACCGAAAAGGAATATTTGATATAACTAGGAAATTGTCTTTGAAATATATTTCATTTTCCAAAAACTAATAAAAATGCATTCAAAATGAGAAAATTGTAGATGGTTTTCCAGATAAATCTCATTGTCATTACTAAAAACAAATACGAATTTCATGTTTCTGTGCACGTACAATTTATTAATTGTAGTTTTGCGTGATGAAAAACAAATACTCATGAGTTTAGCACTAGCACTTAAGGTTTCGCTATTTACCACCATCATCAGCAAGGAAATTAGAGTGGAAACGCATACATACATAGTAAAGCGTAACAAATTTTATCCACAAAAATAGATCTCACAGTCTGTTGCTGGTATCAAAACATACCTTCTCCGACTTATTGAATATGATTTATAGCTTTTTTGGTTTGTTCATGCATTTTAAAATACCGGATGAATGCCGACAAAAACTATTAATTGCCAGTATTACCACATTACCAATGACAAAATAAAAAATAATGCGCGTAAATATAGGTAAGGTAAATATGTTTGTCACCTTCTACGTAGTTATACCACCGTGTCAGTCTCAGTCAGGACAAGAATCATGAAAACAAAGACTGCATTATGTTGTAAGTAGAAGATACCGACAGGAAGACTATTTCTCATTCCAGTTCAGGGACCTATAGCTTTGGTATGCTGGTTGGATGTATTAAGGTGCAATGCAATAACTCAATTCCATCGAAAATGTAGATTTTTTCAATAACACGCAGCAAGTGACTTAAAATTGTTGCTGAACTGTACATGTCAGTACGTGATATGCAAATCCCGTAGAGTCTAATATAACTGAGCAAGGCCACATTCAGATTTTATGTTCATACCGTACGCTTTATCACTAAAATGACTTATCTTTATTTAGTAAATTTACTAAATGTTTTCAATGTCACCTCTATCTATATGACTATGGAATGAGATCGATATAAAAATGAATACATCGAAAGTTTCTTATTTATGTAGTGTTATCCAGTGCATATTAGCAGCACAATGGAAGAAGGTACAGTATGCGTATCAGTCCGCAAACCATAATACGAAGGAGATGAGGGGAGTGACTCAGATGCAGGAAGTTGCTTACCTGTAAGCCTCGTGAAAGGTTCCTATGGTCTGACATTAAATATACAATTTTATGGTTGCACAGTAAATTTGTTGTGGAATATTTTTATGGAAAAGTATATATTTTACTGCTACAGCGGGCGGATGTCATTTTTACTGCATGCACCGAGCTTTCGAAGGTGTAAACTTACATCATCTTCATTTGTATTTTAGCATTTTAAGTTTGGAAGTCTCCAAACAACCCTTGTTATTTGCGTGACTAATTTTGGCGAGATAAGTTTGAAAATATTTTTCTCTTCTTTAGTGGAGAGCTATAGCTATTACACACCTGACAGTGACAACTGCATTTTAATGCTGGAGCTAATATGATAGGCTCTTTCGTCCTTGCTTGTAATGTCACGTAGCAAAGAGACAATGCTAAATTGGAAGTGCAATAATTATACAGTGTATTCAGTATTTATCATTCAACCTCAACAGTATTCTCAAAAACCGCTCATAATTTCTTCGTCCTTTGCTGATTTTTTACCAATTGCTGGTAAATTCATGAGAGAATCGTGCAGTTTTGTTTATTGGTATTGGAGCATCATTTAAGTTTGACCGAGTTCATTCTGAACTCACACATATTTGACTGGAACAACTATTCGCGCAATTATAGCAGTAATGAGTATGGCGGGACCTCTAATATCCTTGTTAATCATACTACTCTTTGATACAATCGTCGATGCAGAAGGAAGCGACAAGGAAATAAGGTATACTATACAATTATGTTTTCTTTTAACCTTTTATAGATTACCTTACCTAATTATCTTAAGTATTGTCAAATGATTTTTTCTGAGTTGTCAGTGATTATATCGTCCGTTCGAGTCCTTGATGCTGACAAAGAACGTTTATATTTTATACATACAATTTTATTTTTTTACAAAATTCTGGAATGAAAACGATAGTTGAAATCTTCCGAATTTAATTGGTGGTAGTGGATTGCGATGAAAGTTAGGCAGTTGGTGGTGGCAGGGCTTGGAAAGTTGGACGGGATGGGAAAATTATCATGGAGACAGAAAAGGTTGACAACGCCAGAGCTTCGATGGAACATTTTAAAAGAAAAGAAAATGGCCCACTTGAAATGCAAAATTGGTCTTCTGCTCTTCTCGCTTTAGTTGCCTTTTTGCTTTTGTTGCTTTTTTGATTGTGTTGCTTTTTAATACCGGTTTTAACATGGCACCGTCTGATTACACCACTGAGGAAAGAGCTTTCATAGCGTGTGCGTTTGACCGCACGCGCAGCGTTAAATTAGTGCAACGCAGTTTTCAGGGTAGGTTTGGAAGAGACAAATTGCCACAAAGGCGGACCATCATGAACAATCACGTCAAGCTCTTTGAAACCGGAAGTGTTTTGAACAAGAAGATTACTGGAAGGCCATCAGTGACCACTGAAGAAAATCGAGCAGTAAGCATGTTGACAGATAGCAATGAAATTGATGAAGTCATTAAAATTAAAACAGCAAAACGTTATGCAGCAGGATTTAGCTCCTCCACATTTTTCTCGGACTGTCCGTGCGTACCTGGATGAAGTGTTTGGCGGTGTATGGATTGGGCGTGGGAGTGGATTTCTTGAATGGCCGGCAAGGTCCCCCGATCTGACCCCTCCAGATTTCTACGCATGGAGCGTGTTGAAGGATAAAGTGTATCAGGAGCCAAGACCGCAAAATTTGGCTATGTTGGAACAACGCATTCGTGAGTGCTGCGAGGATATTCCGTTGGAAGAACTGAAAAAAGCTTGCTTGTCCGTGCCAAAGCGTTTGCGAAAATGTTATGAGACTGATGGTCTGCAAATTCCTAAAGCCTAAACACGATATTTTTCCTTTTCCATTAATTTCTTGTTTGCGTTGAATTCTCTTTGTTAATGTCTGCTGTTTCACTTTTTTTATCTTTGTTGCTCTTCTTATGAATTAATAAAGCTTGCTCATAACGTTACGTGATGCGGTCTCCATGATAATTTTCCCATCCCGTCCAACTTTCCAAGCCCTGCCACCACCAACTGCCTAACTTTCATCGCAATCCACTACCACTCAATTAAATTCGGAAGATTTCAACTATCGTTTTCTTCCAGAATTTTGTAAAAAAATAAAATTGTATGTATAAAATATAAACGTTCTTTGTCAGCATCAAGGACTCGAACGGAGGATATATAGTAGCTTTGAAATCTTCACACTAGCTTAATAGTTTTGCTGAAACTTTACGCTATTTTGGTAGCTTGATTATCATTGCGACTTTTTTATAATTGCCCATTTCTTTACGCATCGTTTATCGTATTATTGAATACAAGGTTTTGTTAGTAAACATTTAAAATGAACAACAGTAGGTATACCGAATGCGACGATGAATAAATGATACAATTTTCATTCATTTTAAAAGAAAATATATGTATTTACAATAGTTAATCTACCATGCCTTTTAAATGGCAGTAACAATGATTGTTGTAAATTAGTTATTAGTGCCACATTGGATAAAAATACCTTCAGGTACGGCGTTTTAGTTTCATGATAATCTAAGTATTAAGGATAATTAATATTAAGTATTTTTAAAAACAAAACATTTTTACATGTCTGCAGGGTTTAAGTCAAATAAAGCAAAAAGAGAGATGAGAATTGACAGTACCTATTTTGAATGTACATGGTATTGCTTGTAGGTGCAACTGCTTTATAGGCAACGTTTTAGCGTACTTTAAATTACGTTCAGTAATTCAGCGTATGGAAATAGTTTTTTTAGTATCGGATTAAAACTGATCGCATATTACTATGATATTACCAATAGTATAACAATAGAAATACACAATAGAAGTTATTGCAATTTTAAATATAAAGCAAGTTATAGGCATTTTAAACATTAAAAAAAGAATTCCTCCCCATCCCTAGGATAACTCGGCAAACAAACCCAAAATTCCTAATACTAGTATAGCGGATACAGCTAAGAAAGGTTGAGATTCCACACCAGTACTTTTCAATAATCTTCTCATCACCAATTTCCGGATGCCAACCAGCAATGTAAGAAGAGAAATAGCAGCAACCAAATAATGACAGTGTATCATATCAGGTCTCTTCCAGGCGAAGACTTACAGTTTCTGGGTAGGCTGGGTAGCGTCGATATGAACTTTCCGCTGCTATCTTTGTAATCACCAATGCTGTGTTCTACTATAAATGAAACGTATTTCGGATCTCAAATTCAGTAAAGCTTTAACCTATTATCGGGACGCTTCCTTCCATTTCTAGCTGACATTATCATCACTTTTCGTTCTAATATACTAGCTTGCTATATATATATATATATATTTAATATATATTAGACTTTGGCATTCTTATGGCGTTAGTTTACCCTCTCGAGCTGTTTCAAGGAATGTGCATAAAAAGTCATGTGCATATCTTCATACAATAAAGATTCCAATTTCTGGTTTCTGGAATGGGTCCTGTAGTGGCTATTTTGTTTTCTGTAAAACGGGTAGGACTCTCAATGGTGTTTTGCAATTATTTTTCATAAACGGGGCGTAAAACTAACATGATAAAGTATTATACTCTATACGAATGCGTACATAGTATTTAATATATAAAAGGGCAGGTATTAACAGAAAACTTGACTTCTTTATTTGTGTTGCTAACATTGCTATTTATTACATTTTCCACGTACCCTAACACAGAAGTTATAATCGGGACTGGTAAAGTAATCATGAAGTGTTGGTTAAGGTTGGTTCTACTAGTATTGAACTGAACCCAATGCAACTTATCTCTCACAAATCGGTAGTACGTTACTACCTTTTTCTGGAAATGAAAGGGCTCTAATTCTATGCACATCTAAAGTCTAACCTAAAACCATAGAAAAATATTTGGCAGGACCATTATGCTAGAGATGAGCGAAAAAATTTTCTATTGATTTAATATTACTCCTACTACTACTTAATAATATTTAATTGGACAATATATATCCAATATTACTATATAAGCTAACAAATAACTCCGACTGGTGTCATTGAAACTAATCCCGATTCAAAATTAGAAAACCGTAGACTGTTAACTTTTACCTGAAAAATCAGCCATTTTATGTTAAATAAAAAAATTACCTTTAAATTTAAAAGTAATAGACAATTTAATGGTATATCTTTGTGTTGGGGCCTATCAACTTTTAATTAACTTATACGGTCAGAGAAGTTATAACAAAGTTCAAGTTCAGTTCAAGTTCAGTTCACTTCATATGCAAGCGTCAATGTATGTTTTTCTACTCACTCAACTCAATTTTCACATCGCGACACATCTCAATGTCTATAATTCCGCCATTCGTTGCTTCTTTTTTGGACAGCTCGGCTCTCGGCTTCCCTAGAAAGTGTGCCGTTGTCCAATGCTGAAAGTTTTATTATTTGGCGTTAGGATTTCGTAAGGGATTCCCATAAAACCATCAGTGCCAGGTTGTAGGTTGCTAAACATTTCTATTATTGTATTATGTAAGATTTGTTTTTGTCTGTCACATGTCACTACAAAGCAATTCATAGTTGTACGATGTAGATAGACTCAGATTCTATTTACCAAAACTATTAACTGAACTACACGAAAAACTGATGGTATCCTACATCAGAAAGACTAAACGAGACTTTCTACAAAACAGAAGCTTAACAGCGGAGATGTTTTTTTCCCGCGGGTAATTAGTAAATAGCCCAGTGGGTTGGGATTTTATGGGTAAAACGGGTTTTATTGGGTAGAAAAGGGCAGTATGGGCAATCCCATATACCTCCATGCATTAGCATGAGACCATAGAGAAAATGGCTGAGCACACAATCTTTGGAAGTTTGTTATTACACTCATCAGTAATAACATTGGGACAGTTTGTCTTTTAATTGTAGTTTAGGTTTCTCGTGTTTTATGTGTTGACAGTGAATTGTACCCATATAGTGAGGTGATTAATCATGCGTATTAGGAACTTAATACTTATCATTCAACAATATAGTACATTGTGTCGGGTCTTCGAGCGAAAATTATTTCGAAATATGAAGCCTTTAACCAAATAGTGCAATTGATTTGTGCTCAAAATAAATCGGAACCAAAAAGGTCACAGTGTCGTTTCGCAGGATGGACAAGAGTTTACTTTATTGATCGAAAATTTACTCTCATGAAAACAAAATTTACCGCTTAACTGCTAATTGACAAAAGGAATCTACTTTATTGATTTTGACTGCCCTTCTAACTATCTTTTGAAGACGAAGAAAATTTATTATTTTTACAAATTGCTATGGCTCAAGGCCCTATAATTATCGTGCAACTTAAGCACTCTCAATATTTTTGCAATTAACCAAAACTACTTAGACCTAGCTATTTCAAACTATTTCAAACTATTTCTATATTAAAAGTATTTCAAACTTTATTTAAAATCTCAGTAATCTGTCCCTACGTTTAACGCCTTACGAGATCAGTCTAACCCTGCTAACTTATGGTCTGTATTCCACAAAGTCTGGTTCTATTATATATTGAAGTTGGGATTTTCTTCCTATTCTTTCACACTCTTCAAGAGACACGCCACTCGCACTACCTGTTCTTGGTTAGCTTACGCGCGTATCTAACTTATCCGTACTGCTACAGTCGGGAAAACTACATACTCCTACACGGAGTGAAACTCATGGATCTAGGGATTTAGGTACGCAAAATTACGCGAAATTAACACGCAAAACTGCCTCTGAATCCCTAGAATCCTTAGATTACGCAAAGACACATGAAACCCCAATTTGAGATCATAGTCAATTACAACACACTTTTTTACGTACAAATTAATCAAAATGCCCCAAAAACAGGGAAATATCTATCTTTTAGGGTGGTGCCGTGAAACATTGTTTGCATGGTTTATGTCAAATTAGCGAACGAAAGCTGATGCATTAGGTATTATAAAGTGGACGTTGTGTTGTGGCGAGGCTGTTGTCAGTACCAGTACACTGTTTGCTTCATTTACGTTGGGATTAGTAAGATTAAGATTCAGCTACCGTAAACTTGTATAATAAAATGTGTAATGTTATGATTATAAGTGAAAGAGTGACCAACACTGATACTGCAGCATACAATGCACTCAAAAGTGCCTCTGTTGTTGTGCTAGACCCTCCTCTGCATCTTAAACTCATTGGTTCCAATGATTTACGTAGTTTATTATTTTTACCCGTTTTCCCTAAAAAATCCGCTAAAGTTTGCATTGGTTAAATACAGTAAAAACCCGGGCTTTTAAAAAAAACCCTGAACTACCTATTTAAGCCATAAACATCTCTGCTTAAAAGATAGAGTGGTACTGATGCCCTTGACATGTATTTATCGTCAAGCCTAATACTCTAACGCTGACGGCCTATTTAAAAGTCATCATTAAGAGTGTTTGAGACTTTGGACTTTAGATACATGTCACATGAAATTTTTTGGCTGCAACGCTAGCATATAATATCACTGTTCGTCCGTTCGACCGTCTTTTTTCACTCTAGCTCCAAACCGAATGTGCCGATTGGTTTCAAATGTGGTGCATCCCCTCTAGGGGTCATAAGTAAGCAAACTTCCTATTTTGGAAAATTGTGACTCAAAGCGACGACCCCAAGGGGTCATGAAATTTTGATATCATGTATTTTAAATGGGCCAATCCTTGAACCTTCGTTTTCCAGACTCGTGTTGTGAAGGTAGGTATGTCTTTGTAGTGTTTTCATAGTTTTTAGACATGGGTAATCCGAATATGACATGTAAATCTAAATTTGAAATACCGTTTTACGGGTAATGACCGTCTGAAATGTCAATGAAACCGAATGAAAGTCGAAGATGCACGAATACATGCTACATGTAATACATACGTCTACATGCTCCTAATACAACCACTTGGGCGGAAAAGCTATTCCCGCAAAACAACTGAAACGGTGAATAGATGCCGAAATTCCGTGAGATGTCATGATAGTGTCTCTTTTTGCTGGACGGTGGTTTTGTGAGTAGTGAGTTTGTTCGATTTGACCCGAGGAAAACATGAACGGTTCAGCCTCAAGTTGAATTTGCGTAGTATCTATGCTCTCCAATTTGGGCGATAACCTTTTAAGAAACTCGATCAGAACTGGTAAGGTCAATGATTTTGGCAATGACAAAGGAACGCAAAAGTGTCAGATAGGAGCGTTGGAAGAATTTTGTTATTTTTAACAATGAAGTGCGGTGAATTTTGAAATCCAGCTAGGATTCGTGGTTTCAGGACGTCAGACGTCGTTTTATCGGAGATGTCACTACGGTGTACCTGCCCACCGATTCTACTTCGTATTAGATATGAGCATTTATATTTCTATTCAGATTTCAATTTTATACAAGTCTGCAACTTTGGGTACAACTTGTTATCACAGAAAATGTATTGGATATCGTAAATCAGTCGTAAAAGTACTCAAAAATTATAATGTTTTGCTTGATTGTATTATAAACAGAAGACTTTTATGTCGACATAACCAATTAAACCACTCTCAATGTGGTTCCCCCTCTACAAGGGGAAATCTGGGATTGGCGGAGTTCTGTCGTAGAGGAATCTGAAAGTAGGGGAGCCTGAGAGTAGGTGAATTCACGCAAGTAGGGGAATCTGGGAGTGGAAGAGTCAGCTAGTTACGATCCAGATAAGCGGACAAACCCATTAGGTCGTATGAAAGGGTATAGTGTAGAAACAAATATGGAAATAGATTTCAGTTTTGCAAGAAAAGGACTACGTTGTAACTAAATAACCATGCGTAGCGTCGAATTTAAGTTTACGCTTCTGATTTGTTTTTTTTTACTTGAAGAATTTACAGAACTTTTGAGGTAGCCTAAAACCCACATTTGCGACTGTACAGTGAGGTGGTTGTGAAAGGTATTTTATTTATGAAGTTCTTCATAGAGTTGGCTTAGCATTTATTGAGACCATGTGTTTAGGATGGGTACGGTGTTTGCTGGCTATTCCCAAAAGGCGCTTTGAGGAAACGAGGGAAAAGTGTGCTGGAGAGGCTTAACTGTTAAAGAAGAAAAAGGAGAAAGCCCAAGAATACATCGAAGGCTCCCGGAATTTCCTACGCTTTACTTGAAAAGTAAGCTGCAACTTGTGATGTATTCGACTGCATCGAAAAATACCCTTTGTCAGTATTTTATTTGGAGGCTACCAAAAGTCCTATTCAAAGTAAGAAAAATACCATTTTATATTTTTACTTCAATTTTGTTACTTCAAGAGCTAGCTAGGATTGTTGGAAGAGAAGTAAAAATGCACCATCGAAGATTCAAAAATGTATACCTAGGTAAGTGCAATTGTTGTCCAGTGGGTGCGCTTTCTTTTCAGCAAGTAAAATGAATGAAGCAAGCACTGAATGCTAGCAAACAAGCATAAGAGGTTTTCTGTAGAAATAATAATGCCGCATTTTCTATGAAATTGTTAAAATACGTTTATCAATGTAAACGTTTTCTCTTTTTAATCGTGTAACCTTTACGTGTCCATGTAATCTGTGGATACTAGTATTGACCGACACTGTGTCCTAGCTGGGTTGCAATTGCCAAAATTGCAAACATCATGATTCACGTAAAGTAAGAACTTGTGAATATATAAACATTTTAGTTGCTTTCCAATAGAGTAAAAGAATCATTGAAGATCAACATCAATACGTGACTAATTGGCGCCCAGCGCCCAATTGTTTAGCGCCCAAATTTTAACGCCCAGCGCTTAAATTTTCAGCGCCCCACTCACCTTTTGGGCGTTAACCTCATACTCAGCGCCCAGTTGGACATTGCAATAGTCGTCTTTTGGGCGGTAGCTTCACACCCTGCGGGCAAGTTAGAGGCGCCAGTTTAATAAGAATTAGCGTTTTATTTGTGAAAATCAGCATAACGCAAAGTAGAAAAAGCTTGCGTTTGCCTTTCTACAAAAATTTTTAGAGGCCGAAAATACACGCTCGAGTGTTTACTGTAGTTGGAGGTACGCTAACAAAATTAGTAGTGCAAAAGAAATTTTTTACAAACTCTTTTTCGTTTCCCCTTTTGGTGGAGTCATCTTCTTAATAACAGTAACGTAACTATCGAAGTCGAAAGAAAACAGTTCTCACTTTTTTCAGGTTTTGTATAAACCTAATAGAAACGGTCTAGTGCGCATAATAATAATATCCATAACAAGCATAACAAGGATTTTTGAATGTTTCTGCAAGGATGAACTTTCATCAGAAATAATTTGCTTTCACATCAAACTTGCCGCAGTGCCAGTAAACATCCATACAAATTTGGCTAAAAGTGCATGCTTTTCTTGTTACATTTTGCTACATAAGAAGCAAAAATCTCGTTTGCAGTGGTGCTACCGTATTAGACTAAAAATATATAATATATGACAAACATATATAGCGTAATCTAAAAACCTTGTTTTTGTCCGTTTAGCTCTCTCAGCTGTCTTTCAAAATACGTTGATTTGAGTTCCATCACTAAAAATCTTCGAAAATCAACAACAATATTTTGTCAACGTTAAGCCCAATAGCTCATAGTTATCACGAATCCAGGAAAGTGAAGATACCCAACTTGAAACCTTAGCATTGGGAATTATCTCAACTTTTTAGTAAGCAAGGGGTTCTTCTGGCATAGCGCATTTTTGTAAAATGTATATTTTGGTGTATGTAGGCATACAAGTAAAATAAATGCACACCTCTGCTCGGTAAGAAGCATGGATTCTTTGCCAATGCTAGTAGGTGTTTAATTCTGGAGAAGGTGCTTACAAGCTTAAAGCTAACTTAGGTCTGAGGAGTTTCTAGTCTGCTCATCCTAGTAAATATGCACTAGAAGCTAGGAATAGATGAGGCAGGCGACAAATCCTAATATGCAGTCTACATGAAGAGCCATATTACTGCTAATTAAGAATACGAACTGTGGAGTTCTTGGACATAGCTTACAGACACTCTACATATTCTTGACGGTGAACATATATTTCAAAAGGTATGGCAAAGGGAGTGTGCTGTACCAATTTCTGCAAACTTTAGTTGAGCATTTCTGATTTTTATCAGCATGACGCCAAGAGTTAAATTGAAGCTGACATGTTTAATAATGTTCTTGTGTGACACATTTGTAATTCTTTACAATAACTTTGTACGGTTTTGAAGAACTTTCTCTCTAATAATAATTTTTTTTCACTATGTATGCGTTGGTATAAGTTGATCCAAGACGTTATTCAACTCAGGTCTCGTTTAAGCTTAAGAATGATTTCAGAAAATGCCCTTTGTTGACAACTGATGAAAATTGGTGTTGTCTGCAAAATTATCATTCCAGTGTGTTTTCAAACTAGGGGCAGACCCTTAACTAGTTTTTAAAGAAACTAAGCTGCTTCTTTGAATTATTTAATTCAAAATTGTTGACTAGTTTGATAACGTATAAATGGTTCAATTCTATTTGACAGGGTATTTCGATTTTAGCGGAAAGGCTGACATGCTTTACCATTCGATGCAAAATACTGATACAAACAACTGCCGCGGCATCTACAATAATGGGCTGAATTAGCGAATAATAGCAATTGGACCAAGTTGAAACGAGCGTATGTTAATTAGTTGGTTGGAAACGAAAGTCAAGTTATTTAAAATTGATTTTAGTTTATAGAGGGAGAATATTAGCAAGATTCAGTACTTCCGTGCCTTCAGAGAAAACGAACTCTACAACAAAGCATAAAATGGATTAGCAGATTAAACATTAATTCAAGACCTGACAGTTGAAGCAAAAGCACTCGGAAGTAAATTTGGCAGAAATAAAACGAAAATATGCTTCACTCAAAAGAATTAATTTCCAAACTCCCATGCACTCCAGGCATACGCACAACTAACAAAAATACCAAATAGCCGATCATTTGGCATTTAGTTGTCACTATCATCATAATTTTTTTAACCGACAGAAGAGTGAGAAACGAAGAGCCTTACTGAAATGTTTCTACTGTTTCTTTGTTTACATCTGATTGGTAGGAAAAATTGGAATGAATTTGAAAACAAAACGATCGGCTCTTTGGCAGTTAATATGAGTTTGGGTGAGATTTGTAAGAGCAGGACAAAAAAAACAATTTTATTTCTGTTTTTTTTGTATTTTTGGAGGACAAAAGGAAGCTTTTTTGTCCTTTATGAAATAGATGTAAAGATGAAGTCCATTTCGGCATTTATTGCATAACTTGCAATGTTAAAGAAGTTGAAACAACAATACCAAAGAAGACAGTATAGAGAGCAATTCCCGTTTTTAAGAATAGACAGCAGATTTAACTCCTGCAATATTGGTTATGAAATCCTTTTAATTGCAGCTACACCAAGGGATGTTCTAATATACAATCGTCCAAACCAATAAAAGGGAATATAAAAATGAAGTGGAGTTCCAGCAAATAAAAAGCAACCTGAGACAAAACAAATCTTTATCGTCACCATATTTGATGTTAGTATACGTTCTTTTCTTTCACCTTGCGTAACTTTATCAGTTTGTTTTGTCTATATAGCTACTCGTTTTTTATTTCAATTTATATAGTTTGGGGCATCTTTTCTTCTTCACAAAGTTTACTCTTCCCCTTTTTAGTTTTTTACCCCTGAGATAAACCATTACAAATACGTTGCTAAAAACTTCCATGAGTACAAATATTCGTGTTTGCCATCTTTGTATGCGCGATGATGATTTTCTTGATCAAGATATGACAAAATAGCGCAAAGAACAAAAGATGAAACGGAAAAAAGAGTGTTTTCTGTTCTTATGTTGCAAGAGTCCAATAATATTTTTCATCTGTAGAAGGTTTCTACACACCAGTAGGTTGCCTCCGTGCTTTTGACTAAATTGACAGAATATGATGCTTTTCCAAAGTTAGAATAGTAGGAAGCGGGAACGAAGAGGATCAAAATGGCAGTCCTTTTCTTCAGACACAAGAACTCTATGGTTTTCCAAACAAATGCCAGTAATATCCTAAACATTTGATTGTTTTTTCGCCACTGCGAATCTTGTATAACATTATAATGAAATGCAACGATCATAAGATAGATTTACAAGGTAAAACAGAAAGCAAGATTTACATATATGTGCCAGAATTCAACATTTGGAAGAAAATGATTCGGAAATATAAATTCCCTAGGTAAATTTGAAAAGGGTAAGAAAATGCTGAATGATTTCACTTTGGTATTAACGTATTGCTATCTATGCTACGGCTTTTAGCATGCCTGGTCGTTTGATATCATTTACCTCGCAGATCATTGAGCAGCAAATCGGGTATACGCTATGTCAGATAGCTTCAGATTTTCCCGTTATTTACTTCCAAGGTTCTCCATTTCTTTTCTTTTGTACTTTTGCTTTAGATCCTTGCCAAAATACACCAAAAACTCACATCCTACATGTTGTTAGAATGTATTCAGCTACTGTAGCATACAGAACTTATAAGAAAGACATATAAGATATGATTTGAAAAAGCTTTATAAAAGCATAACACCGACACTATTTACTTTAAAAATGGTTTCAAACATTCTGGCTTTGATCAATTTTTTCACACGCTTATGTTTGAAAGGTACTAATGAAATTCGGCAAAATGGTTGAGAAGAATGTTGGGACTATTCTTCTATCAGAATAATAGCAAATCACTTTCATTTCGACGGAAAAGCCTGAACGTTGGATAACAACTACCATCAACTAGAGCTTAGAGCTACGAGCTGGTCGAGTTAAGGGGTAAGGATTTTTATGCTACCTAACACGCATCCTGTTTACGACTCTATGCCTAATGCATTACCAAATCTACCTCTCCCACCTACTTTTTATGATTGGATTTCATTCGGGTAGGTACACGAACCGACCGTAAACCTAATTTAACCAAATTGATTCGAGTGTATCTAACCGAGCCTCACCAACTTACCTGTACTACGATAAGTACTGTCCGATTTAACAGAATATAAACTTTGCTAATAATTGTCCTATGTATTATCTATGAATCTCATTTAATGTCCTTTTTATAATCTACAATAATCATTCTATGATCATGGTGTAAGTTATGACAATAAATCCGAATTATTATTATTATAGGTTGGTTAGATAATGCGTTAGGTATTATCTTTGTTTACTAACACGAATACACTTGCTATCCATCACAACTGAAATCTGTAATCGATTCTGTCCGGTGTAATTTCTACGAGTCATGCTTAAAAAACTAGTTGGATAGGGTTTGGGAATGAATTTGGGATGAATTTATTGTTGGTGAATCAATAGGTGATTTGCATTTCATAAGCGAAGAATTTGAAAAGTATTCAAACACAGTACGTTGACGTTTTGAAATGTCAGCTTCCTTCTATTATGGAGCAGGATATAGTGAGCACAATCAGGAATGTAAAGAAGTGCAGAAATTTTGATAAAACGGTTCCAAAGCGTGTGTATAAATCATTCATGAGTGTTTTGATTAAACTTATTTTTACTTACTACTACTTACTGAAATTAGGATAAGGAACAAGGAAGGAATATGGAAGGAAATATTCCTCAGTCAATGAAATTGACTGACTAATTTCCGCTGTATTACAAAGGGAAAGGTAGAAGAACGCAATGTTCTTCCTATGATATTTATAAATTTTTTGATGTACATTACATTTTCTACGCTTTTACTGACAGCGCCAATTTTATTGAAGGAAAAACAAAAGTTCAAGACAATCGATTGTCTTGAAGTTTATTTAGATTGCAATCTAAATAAACTTGATGTTTGGTGTCAACAAAACAACTTGAAAATTAATATAGGCAAGATAAAAACTATATTCTTTCACGAAAGTATGGATCATAGATCTCGTAGTTTGAGCAATAATGTATGTGTGTGAAATGTCCTTTTTGATACTGAACGTTATGTACCTCCATATTTAATGCATACTGTGGATGATTCCTGCTCACTGCCGTTGCGTCCTTTTTTATGAGAAGAGAAGGAACTAACACAGAATACTGCCGCGTTTTAGTTTTTATGTTATTTTTCTTATTTCATGCTTTCACGGTGAAATGCTAAGTTACTAATGCATATCTCTGAAGTTTGCACTTCTGTTAAATCAGAGTCTTACAGTTCTAATCCAAACATCGTTTTTCAAAATACGTACATAAAATATTCACAAAACGCATATCTCCACAAATGGTTTTTGTTAAAATAGGTACATACCTACTGCATTTGCATGTCAAATCCGATAGCTCTTGTAGCAAGAAGTACGCAAAGGCATACATGTACAAAGGAGTAAGGATCATGTTGACTAGTAATAAAATCCTTTTAACCCGCGTTACTATTCCTAAATTCAGCACTTATATTGTATAAATGCAAATCCTTGCTAGTATGTGGAAAAAAGTCAAATAAGGAGCTTCAACTCGTTGTCTCGGGAAATTGAATTGGTACAGCCGTTCTAGAACTGCAGCTACCTAAAGCAGGTTCTGCCTCATGTGAGATAAAATTGCTAAGAAAAATACATGTCTCTATGCAAAAAATTGCTGAATGGATTAAGATAAAGACTAAAGATATTAACAGCATTGATCAGTTATGATTATGAAATGCTATTGGTTTCAAGGGTGTTAATATTTTTGTACGATCAACCTTTCTCATTCCAGAGAGGAAAGTCCGTTTTGGAGCTGCGGTGGAATGCATACGGTTGTCAATATGCTACTGTTCTAAGGCAGCATATATTCTCTTTAATCGATTACCTGCGTTTTAGGCTGGCAAGACAACCGTAGAAAGTAGTACTAAACTAGTTAGGAGTAATGAAACGTAAATAAAAGCAGCAAACCTGATTTACGTGTAGTTTAATAGGAAATATTAGTAATATGGGATGTATTAGAAACACTTTAAACAAAAAAACTAAATCAAGAAAAACAACTGTATCCCTTAGACATCGTCAGACGAAACTTAAACCGCCGACTAATTCGTTTATTACTGTAAATGTAAAATGGTGGACATTAATTTTATTTGTATTCGGTAAGCAACAAGGCCTGTCACGGCACCACCCAAAAAGTTAGATAATTCTCTGTTTTGGGACATTTGCTGAATTTTGTACATAAAATAGTATGTTATAGATTTCTGGGATCTTAAATTGAGGTTTCATGTGTTTTTGCGTAATCTAAAGATTTCAGGGATTCAGAGGCACTTTTGAGTGTTATTTTCGCGTTTTTTGCATAAATCCGTAGATCCTTGAGTTTGACTCCGTGAAGGAGTATATAGTATCCCCGACTGGAGCAGTAGGGATAAGCATAGATACGCGCCTAGACTGACCGAGAATAGGTAGTGTCAACATGTGCCTCTAGAGTAGAGTGAAGGAATGGGAGGAAATCCCAACTTCAACATAAAATAGAACCAGACTCCGTAGAGTACAGATCATAAGTTTAGCAGGGTTAGACTGATCTCGTTCGGCGTTAATCGTAGGGACAGTTAACTGAGATTTTGATTAAATACTGCTAGGTCTAAGTAGTTTGGTTAATAATGTAAACGTTAGAGTGCTATAATTGTACAATAAATATAGAGCCAAAAGTCAGAGCAATTTTGTAAAAATTATAAAATTTTCTTCGTCTTCGAGAGATAGTTAAAAGGGCAGTTAAATCAATAAAGTGGGAACCGGTAAAATGCCTCCCCACATTTGCCACCCGGTAATTTGCCACCCCACATTTGCCTCCCTGGAATTTTGCCTTCCCACCACATTTGCCTCCCTGGAAGTTTGCCTTCCTCCACATTTGCCTTCCTAACATTTTGCCTCCCTACACATTTGCCTTCCTGGAATTTTGCCTTCCAAAACCAAACTTTTTTGCCTTCCTTCTCTAACTACAACAAAGTTCAGTAATCTTAAAGATAAACTTAATGTTTATATAACCATAAATATTTTCGAAAAGATTGGATTGTCTGCAGTTATTGCAGTGTATGGCAAGTAATGATGAGAGTCATGAGTCCTTTCAAAGGTTTTGAATTTTGTATCTCCATCTGAATATAGCTAACATATAGACTGTTCATCCACCAACATTGCTTTCTGTAATCTCAAAAAATCTTAATTTATACCTTTGTGGATTTTCAAAAACATTTATGGTTCTTAAAACAGTTTATCTTATGAGTACTGAACTTTGTTGTACACGATGTCCACGAACTCTTAAGCCCGTAGCTTCCTTATTTTATTCCTGAGTGGATATACTTATTTCTATGACCGTTACAGCATCAGAAAGCCAAAACACTGGACACTTATTCTACTAGAGTTAAAGCTATGCTACATTACTAAAAATACCCAACACACCAATTTTTAAAAAAATAAGTGTCGAGGTAACATTAATTTTTATAGCAAAAGGAATTTTTTAGATAGCACCAAGCAAAGAACAATTTATTAAAACAAGCTTAATCGAAACAAATGGATGACAACAGAAATGTTATGCGCAAGCTTTACAACTTTAAGCATTGAACCTCCTATCCTAATCTAATGATGTGAGGATCGTCCCTTTCCTTACACATGCGCATTCTCTTGCTAACTGACAGGCAAGTTCAAAAAGCTCTTTGCACTGTCTTAATGCTCTTCGTTTCTCGGACTCTAGTGCCATAAATGTTAATTCTTCAATTTCAGACTCAATTTTTAAAACGCAATTTTAGTAAAATTATTGAAACGATGCAAAATAATTTTTAAACGTTAAATGTTGGCACAACTTTTTCATGAGTTTTCGCCAATTGGGAAGTTAGTAACCTTGAAAGCAAATTTTTAAAAAGGTTGCTTAGTGCCACTACCGTCATTTCTGACTGTGCTCATCGGTACCGAACTGTCCGTCTCTTTGGGATTCTGATGGTGTAATGGTCATAGGTTTAAGTATACCCACTCAGAAATAAAATAAGGAAGTTATGGGCTTAGGAATTAGCGGACTGTAGTTAGAGAAGGAAGGCAAACAAGTTTGGTTTTGGAAGGCAAAATTCCAGAGAGGCAAATGTGTAGGGAGGCAAAATGTTAGGAAGGCAAATGTGGAGGAAGGCAAAATGTTAGGAAGGCAAATGTGGAGGAAGGCAAACTTCCAGGGAGGCAAATGTGGTGGGAGGCAAAATTCCAGGGAGGCAAATGTGGGGTGGCAAATTACTGGATGGCAAATGTGGGGAGGCAATATACCTAAACTCAATAAAGTAAAATCCTTTTGTCAATTAGCAGTTAAAAGTAATAAATTTGTTTTCATTAGAGTAATACTTCGGTCAATAAAGTAACACTTTTGTCCATCCTGCGAAACGACACTGTGACCTTTTTTGGTTCCGATTTATTTTGAGTGGTAATCAATTGCAAATTTGATGGGAGGCTTCATTTTCGAAATATTTATACTTTCACTTTTCTGAGTTATACATGTTGATAATTCCATCATGTAACTTATTAAATACCAGGAGGGTGATGGCCAGGGTTTTTTGAGTTTGTCCGAGCTAACTGAAGAACTAAGCTGAAGAAGCCTGATTTCACTGCAGCCAGATTTCTTTCAGGCGCAGCAATGTGATTGTCAGGAAAACTCACGCTGTCATAATTTAACTAAACTCCTCTGGGTTCAATGCATTAGCTTGATAGCTTTTCTTCTTGCAGACGGAGCAATTATTAATTCTATACGCAAAATATCTTAACCATTTCGATGACTCGTTTAAGTACGTTCTTTTCTTAACCGTATTTGCATTAAGTCAACAGTGTGGCATCCATTTAATGCAATTGTGTTCCTATATTAGACGGACACGTGGAGTTCTTTGATGACTAAAACTAAGTCCAAATAAAAAATCTGTAGATGCAATACGACGAAAAACTTACTAGCACAATGGTCGTATAAAGGTTGTATTGGTATGTTTTACCTTCAATATACCATTAATCTTTAAATTTGTTTTCTTATTTCAGCTCTAGAAAGTGAGCCTTTAGTTCGCTTATATTTTTAGTTAGCGCAATGCATCATCTTGAGTAAATAATAAACGACCCTGCATGTTAGCAGGCTTATCAAGTTATATAATGGACAGAAGATTCCCTACTAAGCTTCTATAGAACCCAAGCTTCATTTCTCAACAAAAATGTAATTTGGCTCTAAATTCATTTGCAATTCTTTTAGTTCTCCAACACCGGCACTCGCGAGAGAAACAATCAATAGATAGGAAAGACCACTAACAAGATTTTTTGGTATAGAGCTCATCATTTCATCACAAAAGTGCTGGATTGAAGAGTGCTGGGAGTGTGAAATATGACTCGCTTTGTTATTTCACCACCACCACAACACATCAAAGTTGAGAATACGAAAAGAATTTGCTTCCCAGTTGCTACTACAAATCTTGAAAATATCTAAGGAATGAGCTCATGTGATGTGATTCGAATGCGAGAAAAATGCCCATAAACGGAACGACCGCTTTTTTGTATATTCAAAGAAAAATTCGAAGAAAACATTGCAATAGTCTGTAAGTTATTTTATTTTCATCGCTTGTTTTTTCTTCCCGTAGAGAAAATCATGTCAACAGTGCTGCAGCTTTGTAAAAAGAAGGGAACTCTAGCATTTTCTGTTTTTTTTATTAGACACAATGATAATGATCGTTGCTACCTAGATTCTGAAGAAAAAAATTTTAGAATACATTATCTGCAAAAATAGCTACTATTAGTGTACCGGGAAACATCACAAATGCCCATTTGATTGTATAACTTCTAGTGCAAAGGCTGACATATTACATCAATAAATTGAATGTTTAGGGTTTTATTACTGGAAATATGCTCCTGCTGTTGAGCTCCCATTTTTACAGTAAATCTACGCAAAAATTGCCTTACGAATACGAAATAAGGAACTACTAATGAAAGTTAAATGGAGAGACCTTATGCAAAAAAAATTATATGCATGAAAATAACATTTCAGCGTCAAATTTTTATATTTAGAAAATGGTTATGAACTTGAGGAATTTAACTAGCTGTCGAGTAATACATTGGACAAATTCGTGACCTTTTGAATGCAATCACATTGCCAAGATTGAAACACTACTAATTCTATTTCTATCTCACCACAGGTTCTGGCTACATAGAAGGTGGAAATGAATTTCAGAAACCATGGCCAGAGTATTGCTGTTTAATTTGTATTAAAAGTCAATGAGCCAATAAGTTCCGGGACACTTTGCATCATCGTTAGGCACAACTTTTTTGCCTTATAGCTATGAAGATTCCCATTTAGGTTTTTCCCATCCCCAAGCAAAATTCATGAGAAAGATTAACTATGTTGCAACGGGATGTGTCCAAAATTTTTACAAATCTTGCCATCGGTTACTTTGGCTAAGGCCATCTAAAATCACTGTACACTTTTCATGTAGCTACTATTCGCACCAAATTAAAAAAGTGATTACGTTCAGTTTTTGTCCGATTTGGACAAATAATGTTTCATTAAGCAGTTAATTTGACACGTTTCATATAACAAATCTTGCGCTAACCTGCTGCATTACATTTAATAGCCAAATTTCAATTTAACGAACTTGGCTCTGGACCGCCTAGGGACTTAAGAAAACTAAGAAAACATTATTTGTCCAATTCGGACGTCCAAAACTTACCTAGTCTCTATTGTAGAGCGGAGGTTTTCTGCTACTGATGAAAAATTTTCGCCCGTTATCCGCACACGAAATTTTGTAATATTGGACTGAGGGTGCCACAAAGTATTCGAGTAATTAGATTACCAGCAAAAATCTCCTGCTATATCATTACTCTGGTCTACAGAATTTATAAAGTATCACAATTCATCGACAACAGAATGCTCGAGTTATTCTAACCTACATAAGTAGCTACTTCCGCTTAGCTACTTGATGTGTATGACCAGGCAATTGGAGCTACAATTCAAGAAAAGACTGTTCCGAGATTCGTACTTCACGAAAAGGAATTGTCTTGTCTCTTTTTTAAAGTATGTAGTATAAAAACTAAACGAGTACTATCAACTATGTACCCTACTACATACTTCACCTTGAAACTCTGCGGGGTTTCTGAATTCACACCGATATATTTAAGCTACAAATGCTTTCTTCTCTTCCCACCAATTCAGTTGTTTCAAATTCGGTTTCGCATGGCGACAAAAACCAATAGCAGACTGCGGCTGACTTTTTTGAGGTTTAGAAAATTGTACGGAAGGAATGCAATTTAATACCGTTAGGGAAAGGCAAAAGTGTTGCTGTAAATCTTCTTTTTGATGACATGCTGAATAGTGTCAACTCAACTATAAGGTTTCCGCTCTAGATTCTGCAGCAATAGTGTTTATTTTTTGATGGTCCGCAGCTCCAAAGAAATTTATGTTGAGAATATTTAAAACATAGGGAATACACGACATGTACCACGAACTTGTCTTTCAAATAAACTTCTCTGCCAAGCTGAGTTTTCTAAAGTAGTTAAAGTATATATCATGTTAAACCTATTAAATTGCCCAACCGATTGATCCTTACCAATTTCTGAACAAGTGTACTAGTCGAAAGTTACAGCGACGAAAATCTAATTCTATTAAAATTTGAAAATTGAAGGTAGGCAGGTATACTGTAACAGTTGGCAACGAAAACGATGCACAGTTAACTGCAACTGCTCTCACTGATGGTCAAAGGTAGACGAAAAGACTGTGAGCAATTCTTTCACCTGACCTCTGCCCAAACCAATTTTCCAGAGCACGACTGCAAGATTGACGAGCCAATACATTCGCATAAACAGTTACTCCCGAAACACAGACTTCTCACATGGACCAACTAAAAGCAAACTTGTCAATATTTGCATATATATATATATATTGGTCAAATTACTACGCCTACTGATTACGATTCTTCAGTCGATTTTATTTTTGACTAATCAGTTGATTACAATTGACCTTTAAAGACCAAAACTCGTCTTTTTTCAGAAATTTGAAGGTTAATTCTGACTAACTGATTAGTCGGAATTAAAATCCGACCGCAGGTTCGCACTCAGTGGGCGATTATATAATTCACTGTAATGTAACTAAACATTGTCAATTTTGAAACCTTTCGAAAAAATATTATGAAATGTAATACGGTCAAAACCGACGGTAAGATTTAAAAACTGTTCTCGGACTTGGACTCAGTGTGTACGATTTAGTCAAATTATATTTAAACATTGTCAATTATCAATCAAGGCATTTTGACCTTTTACGGTCAATGACGGTAAACCGGTGTTTCGGATCGTACTCCCGTTACGATCATGGATGGTAATTTCCCATGGTTTATAATTTTATATTCCATTTCCATGGGAAATAACGGAAAATGTGGAAAATATTGGAAAATAATGGAAAATAATGGAAAATAATGGAATATCCGAAAAATAATGGAAAATAAAATCCTTGCATATATGTTGGCGTGCACTTCCGGTGCTAATTCGCAGTAATTAATTGAGTTTGGTTCAAATAATAGTAGAAAAGAGCATCACTACTAATTTTTTAATTTTTAACTATAAAAATAACGGATTTTCCACTTCTTGTTATTTGCCATTGCCATCCTTGGCTACGATGTTCATATCTACGATAGCCTATATCTGCGAATTGTATTGGGAGACCAGTTGTGAACTGATATTAATTAGCACCTAAATAAAGAATGAATGAGTGAGAGGACGTTTGGTGATGCATGCGATAGTTTTGTAGCACGTGTAGAAGCCTTGTGGTACGTGGGGTAGTTTAATGTACGTTGAGCATAAGATACGTAGGGATGATGAGGTAAGCTAGATTAGCCCGTGGATACGTGGGGCCTCATTGTTATTTTCCTACTTGAATCTGAGGTTCCACCAAAAGGTTGCGTTTCTTCCATGTGTATTTGAAATGTTTACTTGTCTGCATGTGTACACATTTTAGTTTTTCTCCGGCGAAAAGTTATAGTTATTTAAGTTTGCATTTATTCTGTAATAGGTAATTTTACACTGGACAAAACTTCAAACAATTTGTTGCGGTAACTCCTTTGTTAGGCAATAACAGGGTGACATTGAATCATTCAGAACACTAATATAATACGTGTATCTCCTTGATTTTTTTACTTCCTTAGCATCTTTTTTTGCTCATCTAAGTAGCTCATAAGCATTGGCTGGGCCCCTTTAAGAAAAAAGATTTCATCTCTTGCACATTGCAAAGCAGCTTGCCCTACCCTATCTAATATATATTGAGCTGCATTCCGTGTGCATTTGGCAACAAAAAGTTGCCTATTGCCAAGACACTTCCAATTGCCAACTTTTGAGTCCTAAAAGTTTTGCAATGGAAGTTGCCTATTGCCAAGGCATTTCCAGTTGCATACTTAGATTACAGTCCTGAGAATTTTGGCAATCGGAGTTGCATATTGCCAAGGCATTTCCAGTTGCAGACCGAAATTAGAGTTCTAAAAATGTCTTCAATCGGAGTTGCCTATTGCCAAGGCATTTCCAGTTGCATACTTAAATTATAGTCCTGAGACGTTTGACAATCGGAGTTGCATATTGCCAAGGCATTTCCAGTTGCAGGCCTACATTTGAGTCTTAGGAGCTTTTCCAATGGGAGTTGCATACTGCCAAGGCAATTCCAATTGCATATACTTAGATAGTCCTGAGAAGTTTGGCAATCGGAGTTGCCTATTGCCAAGGCATTTCCAGTTGCATACTTAGATTACAGTCCGAAAAGTTTCTCCAGTCGGAGTTGACAATTGCCTTTACAATTCCAACTGCAAAGCTAGATTTTAGTCCTAGAAGTTTTTCCAATCCATGTTGCAATTTGCCAACACAATTCTAACGGAATGCAGCTCGATATATATAAGAAGATGCCTTGGCAATAGGCAACTTCCATTGCAAAACCTTTAGGAATTAAAATTGGCAATTGGAAGTGCCTTGGCAATAGGCAACTTTTTGCTGCCAAAAGCACACAGAATGCAGCTCGATATACGGTACTAGAAATCAACCCGCATTACATGCGGGTATAGAGCTAACTTTACGGCCTCATTTTTAAACGATAAGCAAGTCTTATGTTGAAGAAAATGCATGTGTCACAAAATACTAAATACTGTTCAAACTGTAGTAGTTGACTTTGTTTACAAATTCATGTTTATTACAGGTTTGGCGTCTCGCTTACTTGCTTCAGCTTTAACATAGTCCATCAGCCCCATATACTGTTCTACACGTAGTGACTTTTGGTTTTCTTTATACCAATTAAGCCTATGAGATTCCACTTTTAAAAATGCATCGACAATGAATTGTTGCGTAAGTTTAGAGCTATGTAGAATTGAATTAAATTGTCTGCGGTCTTGTATTCTAAATGCGTAGAATTCTTGTTGGGATATTCTTCCACCATTTCGCTTGTTAATTTTAACTTGCCAACCGTGATCTCCATGCGGAAATAGTATTAGATACGTCAGTGGATCGCAATTCGGACTTATGGACTTCGGACTCGGACTAATGGTTTGTAACTTTTCTGACGATATCGATTGCACTGAAATATTACCTTTAAAGGGAGGTTCCCCGTCTTTGGTCGTAAAAACTGCTGCTACCTCAGCTGCTGTTGGTAAATTATAGCGTCGTGGATCTGCTAATCTATCCCTAGTGATCCACATAGAAATTGAGTTTTTTTCTTGCATATCCGCATTATCAACTACATTTTTCATCGCTTTGTATGAGAAGGCATACGGATTAACTTGTCTTAAAAGGGAGTCAATAGTGGTGATAATGTCTGTTCTGCAGGCTGAATTGAATAGATTCCTCATTCGTTCATTATTGGCGTATTCAGGATCCAAAAAATATAACTGAGCAAAAACAGGCTTTTCTGACGTGGAATTAATGCTGGAAGAAGTCACGTGATATACCTGGCCATGGATTACAAAAGCTTGTGGACCACCTTGGAATTCAACAGATTGATGTCCAAATGCGGCGAACGAAAAGGCATTGTTGTAGGTCCTTATATTTTGTAAAATGTGGCGGCTATCAGCGCTGGTTCTATCGTGATCCAACCTGCTTAGAAGTGGTTCTGGGTATGGCGATAATGATTTTAAAATAACTTGTCTATTTTTACAGCAGTTACTAAACTTTCTGTTTCTATTTGCTTCTTTCATAAAATGGTATGCTCCGCAGTCTTCGCACTCTTTGTTCATTTCTACAACGTGATTTTGCTCCGGCTTTTGGGATGCATTTCTAGCAATGTTTCTGGTTTCTGAAAGATGTGGACTTTTGTACGCTTGAACTTGGGATACCTCTTTACTCTTTTCGGAAGAATTAGCTGGCAATCTTCGATCTCGTTCCATTTTTGAGTTTTTTGCTCAAGTTTCTGGAGTGTAATGACTTTTTGTGCAAGAAAATTTTTGGCAACTCAAACCGTCCGGATCAGTCTGCAAGTCCTCCATTGCTTTTTGTTTTGTAGTATACAAGTAGTATTGTGTTTTTAGGCAATTGCTCAAATAAAAGTTGGCAATTGGAATTGCCTTGGCAATATGCAGCTCCAATTGCGAAACTTATAGGACTCAAAAGTTTGCAATTGGAATTGCGATGGCAATATGCAACTCCGATTAGAGACGCATCTAGGGCTCAAATTTAGGTCTGCAATTGGAATTTCATTGGCAATAGGCAACTCCGATTGCTTAACTTTTAGTGCTCAAATAAAAGTTGGCAATTGGAATTGCCTTGGCAATATGCAGCTCCGATTGCAAAACTTTTAGGACTCAAATAAAAGTTTGCAATTGGAATTGCGTTGGCAATATGCAACTCCCATTAGAGACGCATCTAGGGCTCAAATTTAGGTCTGCAATTGGAATTTCATTGGCAATAGGCAACTCCGATTGCTAAACTTTTAGTGCTCAAAATAAAAGTTGGCAATTGGAATTGCCTTGGCAATATGCAGCTCCGATTGCAAAACTTTTAGGACTCAAATAAAAGTTGGCAATTGGAATTGCCTTTGCAATATGCAACTCCGATTGCAAAACTTTTAGGGCTCAAATAAAAGTTGGCAATTGGTAATGCCTTGGCAATAGGCAACTCCGATTGCCAAAAGCACACGCAATGCAGCTCGATATATATAAGATAATTTTAGCCAAAATCAAGAGTTAGAAAATCATATAATTCAAGAACGGAAAGTCATAATTACAAAAATGATAAATCGATCGAAAGCCAACTCCATGACCAAAAAATCCTCCGAATCGGGTTTTCATGAAAATCTGTTAATCGGTTGTGGTGAAAGATTAAAAAATTAGTGACCTAAAATTAACATGGATACCAACAGCTAACAGGCAACATGCGGCTTTATTAAAACAATGAGCTTAAGCAGAAACTGGAGTTCCTGAATTGAAATTTCAAAACAAGCTTCTTGAATTATTCGGACTCTGGGCAGAATTCTGGGCCATTGAAAGTCCGGTAAGTTTCTTGCAATACCAAAACCGACTGACTGATTTTCATGACAACCAGATACCGAGGAATTGTCGGTTACGAAGTTGGCTTTTGATCGATGTATAATTTTTGTACTTGTGACTTACCGTTCTTGAATTATATGATTTTATAACTAGGGAGTTTAAGTAGAAACAATCCATATATAAGATTGTTATATTGCTCATATTCATGTTTCTGCTTTATCCTTTAATCAGCGTTTTTTATGGCTCTACCTGCATGTAATGCGGGTTAAGTGCTAGTTAAACAATATCATCGTTCCGTTGACCCATGCCTTATTTTAAGGGCTGGTCTCGCATTGCCCATTCTTTGCTCTAAGACGCATTTTCGGGTACCTTTTCCATTCATTTTAAGTAATTTTACTTTATTGTTTACTTTGTTAACTTTATTGTATTGTTTACTTACTTAATTTAACTAACAAGTCAGTGCGCTTTTAAGGTATGGAAAAAAAGTAGGTCTACCAGTTTCCATTCAGTATATAGTTAGGCAGAAACCTACACACCCCAATATTCGTCTCAGATAGTCTGACTGCACTTTTTCCATTTCATCACCTTCCAAAATTCTGGCTGGCATACAGAGCGCTTGACGCAGAGAACCTATCAAAAAAATTTTTCCACATTCAAGTTAAGGGACATGTCCTCAAAATAACACTTCTGAAAGTCCATTTTATCATATCCAAAGCGGAAACTTTGATCGGAGAGTGAACTCATGATCTATTTTAATCCCAAAACCATAGATTAGACACGATTAGGAAATAATAGAGGACTGGGTATTTCTCCCTGGTACAACCGGATTGTAATGAGAATATCTGCCGTCAGTTTGTCTTTCATCTTAATTTTTATTGTGGCATGATAATACAAATTATTAGTATCAAAGAAATAGTTCTTGCAAAATCGATGAACAGTGCAAAGTGCAAACACTTTCCTTTTTTGACTAAAATTAAGCTGAATGGCTGATTTGAGGCAAAACAACTGATCCTCGCAGCTTTTTTCTCCTTAAATTTGCCTTGAGCTTCTTATAGCATTGCCTTTGCAGAGTTTGAGAAACCTCCTCGTAATCATGTCTAATCCAGCAACCTTTTCTTGTGCCTTTTACTGGCTGCTGTGCATCAGAGAAATGCATCCAGCTTTGCTCATCCACTTTGTTAGGCCCAAAGTATTTTTTGCGGTAATATTTTACTGCTTCGCAGAATGCTGGTTCTAAGGTTACGGTTAGTGTGGATTGCAATTGTTAATGTCAGCATTTCTTTTTACCTGTAAGCTGTCCGGATGTTTTTTCTCGAAAATCTATTCTAATTCCATAACCCACTGTCGTTACTCCTGAAACAAAGATGTTGGGCCTACGCTTATCTGACTGCGGTTACTCTTATCTCCGATATTCTATTTTCCAAGATGCAGAATAACTCCAAGGTAAACTTGCTGCTCGCTACGTTTCCCGTATCAGAATGCCCTCTTTATTGCATCTTGTCTACGCTATTTATACACTAAAAGCTCCTCACACAGCTTTTACACATAACAAGATAGCAATATCTACAACAAAACAGCTTATTCTACGATGCTCATGCATCTCCGTTATACTCCTCAATACTGTTTGCAAATATTTTACTTCGGTATACGTTTCTCTACACTTGTTTGAGCGTTTTTTATACAGTTCAACGTCTTGCATTGCCTACCAGAATGATAAATTAAACCCACAAATTGGTCATATAAAACCACTTTGGTCTACTTTTACAATTTGTTACAATCTCATTAGACTAATCTACTAGCTTTGACCCATTCCTAGTTTAAGCTGTTGCGTTATGTAGGGCTCAACTTTTTCATTCACTTTCAGAGAGACGGGCAAATGTTTTTGGTAACTCTTATTTTGGGGACCTGATTTGTATTGCTTCGATTTTGTCATTTAGTACATGTAACACAAGGTCATGTACTATACTAGGTGGAT
Source organism: Acrocyrtus sp. NNG-2020 (assembly GCA_027744115.1). Classification (NCBI taxonomy): domain Eukaryota; kingdom Metazoa; phylum Arthropoda; class Collembola; order Entomobryomorpha; family Entomobryidae; genus Acrocyrtus; species Acrocyrtus sp. NNG-2020. The sequence continues at coordinate 1,170 of JAHZND010004776.1, read as the reverse complement.
GTGTACACCAGAGCCACAATAATACCAAGAAATTAATTACATTGTGAGGAGAATATGATTAAATTCATTTGCCAATTGTTCTTTATACTGGTTTATGTATATCAGATCTATAAAACACTACTCCCCGCTGCTTCTACCTCCGCTGCATCTACCCCGCATGCGGTTTGTTTAGGTCTAGCCTCAATTTTGAAACAAAAAAGCTGCACATTTAATTTTCTGACCAAGTCTCACTTAGCCCAATTATTGAATACTTTAAGAAAAATTGTAGACCTCGTGCCTGCATATGGTACAGCTTAGGTTAGGTATATAGGACATCTATATCCCAAAAACATGATTACACCTGAATTTTTAATATTTGATGTTGAGTTATATTGTCGTGTTAGTACCTTGGGTGGAAATTGTCAACAGGTGGGCATGACCAAGACATTTTCGATTTTGTATTTTTCTATCACAGTGTTATTTTTTGCGTTTGTTGTCTTCCTCTTGATAAAAAACGAGATTGCTGGGTGGTTGTTTTTCATTTTCATGAACAATTACCATAATGCTCTACCAAAATAGCTCCCGTTTGCGGAAGGTAAAAAAGTTCTCCTGTGAGTACGCATTCAAAGTCTTTTTAATTTTAACTCTCCGATTGGCCGTTTTTGACCGTTAAGGTTTAAAATATTTTTTTCAAAACCTGCCAAAATTCAGAATATTTACATCCAAAATAGTCACATCGTACCCGCTGATTACGAATCTAAAGTTAGCTTTTAATTTTAACTAATCAGGTGCTTGAAACTGAACGTTGAGCGCCAAAATTGTTATTTTGAACTTTTAACAGTCAATTTCAATCAGCTGACTGTAACGGTCAACAGCGGCCAACCGTAGAGTTAAAATAGGCTTCGAATTCGTATTCAGTAGGATTGCGGTCAAAGGGCAGGTCAGATTCCATTTCTGGCTTTGGATTTATAATCTACGCATTTGATTTGTAAATAACCAATCAAAAATGACGAGTTTAAGACAAGAAGTTTTTGAAAGTGAACCGCACCTTCTAATGGTTGGTATCAACAATCCATAAAACAAAAATCCATAAGGCCAAAAATCCATAAACGTCCAAAAATCCATAAATCCAAAAATCCATAAAAACAAAAATCCATAAGTCCAAAAATCCATAAAGTATACACCGATTTT
>JAHZND010004775.1:0-16726 GCA_027744115.1 Acrocyrtus sp. NNG-2020 | reverse complement strand
ATAGTTCAAGCAATGTTATTGATCCGGGAATAAATCCCACTTTATTGCCGCTAATATCCAGCATTCTAAAAACAAAGATTCAGAGCATTCAAACATAACTAACACAACATACATTAACATTATAAAAAGGATGATTGCCAAACATTGTTTTCTTACCGCAAAGACTTCATTCCTTTCAAATTATACGGCAAGTAATGAAACCCATTGTCATTAAGTTTGGCCTGCACTAATGCTTCCAACTTCACAATGGATTGAGGAAGTTTCTGCAGCTGAAACAGTAGATATTAAATAAAGGCAACGTATAAATTTTATCTATCATCTAAAAGTAGGGCATGGATTTCTTTACTGGCTTGTAAATTTACTTTGTCCAAAAAGTTTATTTTACTTACTTGATTATTCGAAAGGTCTAAATGGCTCAATCCTGAAAAACAACAGTAGCTGAAAAAGTCATCTGGTAAACTCGTAATCTGATTGTTTGCAAGTGTTAAGGATTTCAATCGGCAATTCAGTCTGATCAGCTATATTAAATAGGTTAACAAAAATATTATAATAAATAGCCTTATGAGAAAGGAATTAAAGACAGACAATTATGTCAATTATGACTCTTATACTATACTAATTGAAAACTATTTTTATGTAGACAAACCTCTTTAATACATTTAATTTGATTCGATGAAAGATCTAGAACTGCTAAATTCATCAACCTTAAAATGCGGTTGTCAACTTTCCTGAGTCCAATTCCTTTAATTCGAACCACTTCTAAAAGAGAATGAAATTCCTTTGGATAATTTTCCCTTTTAGTAACAGAAACACTCGTCGAAACTAACAACTTCTTGACTTTTTCTCGAGCTGGCTTGGATAGCTCTGGTGACCTGGGTCTCTTCATTGGCACACAATCAAATTTCAATAAAGACGCCACCGTATTCTGCCTATCTTCATCTTTTCCAAGCTGGTGATTGCTGTTCAAACCGCTTGGTGACTTTGACTGGATCAGATTTTTATTAGGACTAAATGACGTTAACGGTCCAGGGTTATCTTTACGAATTTGTAAATGTTTAAGAAACTCCTTCAATTCTTCAGGGTTACACTGACGGAGCATGATGCTCATTGGCGGCTCGGAAACCTCAATTGTAGCAAGGCCTTGGCCGACCATAGTGCTCCGAATTTTCTCAATTCTCTTTACCTAATTAATTGAAAAGAGAAGACTTGCATTTAACATTTATAGTTTAACATATACCTAGTTAACATGCATTATAGTTAGTGCTATAACTTACAACTCAATATACTATACAGACATGTAAATAAAAAAATGTCAAATTACATACATGGTACTCATATGCAACGCTATCTTTCTTCGTTGATATCACCAGCATATCTCTCCCATCAGAACGGTTTCGAACTTGGATTACTCCCTTACAAGGTCTCCCAAGTTTGCTGCTAGCTCCATATCCATTGAAATGAGCTTGACGGTTCATAATCACAAAAGTTACTACCAACTTCATTTTGACTTGAATAGCTGACCCGACTTTCCTACACCACTAAAATTACACTTACGTAATTATTAACTAACTAGCAAAAAAAGAGCGGACAGCCACAATCACCGCCACTTTACTTTTTATGGCTCAAAATTTGACCAACTTTTTATTTAGCATTTAGGCAACAACCCCAAAATGCCTTCCCTCACTTTCAATTTGTTTTCTATCATTCTTCTGTTCTGTCTGGGCACATTAATCCAGAAATATGGACAAGGCGGGATATAATTAACTAAAATAAAATTCGGTTTGGGTTACCGATAATCTGTAAAAAGATAGTGCTCGGGTAAACCCTGAAAAGGGATTGATTCTGCTTCTGTTGTTGTGTTTTGCTGTCAGATATATTATGCACTTGCTAGCGCCAGTTCCCTCCGCACGTCCAGAGAATTCTCACCACCGATGGCTCTCTTTTTTCATGATTTGACTTTTGAGAAGAAAACTCTTTGTTCGCTTTAGAAAGCATGCGTTCTGCGCGCGTCTGGAAAAATGCTGAAGAACAAGAAACACTGCACTGTGCACTCACTCATTACTGTACACACAGAGGTGTTTACTAAATGATTAATGATTTACAAACAGGTGCACAAATCATAGTAAAAATTTTAGTAAGTTTTTGTGTTGGCTTTGTTTTTCAGTTAAACGGTGGACTGGTGGACACATGATTTCTTTGTCCTTGTGCATATTGCCTTTTCAAGGCCAAGCTTGTGCTCTTGACACCTTTTCTGATTTTCACTAATAAATTATTGTTTTATGTTTATGTTGGGAATGAAGAAGGAATTGTAATTGTTTGTTTTGTATTGCAGATACACTATAATTTATTTATTCATACATTTATTTCATTTTATACATTAAAATCAACAGCTAACTACATACATCCATGCGTACACTTACTATAATACACTATACATACATACCATACACGCTTTAGAGCGTTTTGTGATTAGGACTGAGAAGTCATTTTGTTCGTCTGTATGTAACATTAATTAATTTGCATTTATCATTTGGATTATGTTCGTAGGTACACTGCACTCTGAAGCTGCTTTTCGTTACATATAGTTAGTATTGTATTGATAGTGTACCTGTATTTTATTAGTATCACAAAGGTCTACCAACTTTTGTTAACGCATATTGTATGTAACCTATGCACTCATATCAATAATCAAGGTATGTGATCAAATAACTGAGATTATCGTAATTTATAATCTTGAAAGTAAACTATATCATACACATAAAAGTAAGACTTCCAATTACTGTTGGAATACTTAGTTTCTTCTTAGTTTTCTGAAAACTAGTTAATTAGGTACGCATATTCGTATTTACATTTTTACAATGGACTAAAACTTTTACGACAACGACACCACAAGACAACATGTAACAATAATTTATCGAATTGATGTAGGACTGTAAGTAGTAAACCGTGAGCGCAAACGTCCGTCTCCACTTCCATCATGATCATTCATGCTGGATGAAGAAAATTCACTGAAAAAAATACAATACAGTTTTTTCATATTACCTTTTGAAGCTGAAACTACTACGGATAAAATTCATTTTTAAAATTCACAAACTTTGAGTACCGTCGCATCTCTTTCATTGGTGGGGTTCTTCGATTTAAGCTACTCTCTGAACGAGACGGGTGTACAGTAGGGGGAGTTCCACTGCCATTCCCTCCAATTATAAACGGCGAATATTTTTCTTGTGTCCCCGAATGACTTCCACTGTTGCCCAAAGGTGTGTTTTCTAAAACAACTTTAACTGTCCAACACTGGTTAACTTTGTATGCTATATCAATCATACTAAAACTTTACAGATAAATGAACTATATACCTATGCAGAATAGTTTCCAATGGAAAAAGTAAAATATCGGCGACCATGTGTCCAACAAGGGATGCTGTTGTCTCTGTATGGTATGACAGACTAGTATCTTTTGACAAAGCCCCCTAGAATCACAAAAAATGCTTGTGGTGATAAAGGGAAACTGCGTATTTATTACTTATAAATGCAACTAGCCAAAATAATATATTTCAATATATATGGGTAGAAAGTAGGTACCTGCTTCCTCTCTTTACTTTCCCTAACTCTCCGAATAGTCGATAATGATACAGACTTAATCCCCGTATAGATAAGATAAGATAAAATTCCATGCGCAACAGTGGGGATAATTAGGACATGTAAAGGTACTAGTCGACCAGTACTGGGCCACGACAATAACCGCCAAAATCCTTCTCGAAAGACATCAAAGAATCCAGCTGTCTCAGATGCAACTTCACTCTGAACAGTTTCAACTAAACTGGCTGAGTAGAATGGTGTTATTATTGCCACGCTTAAACTGCAATTGCACAAGTTGGTAATCAACATACAACATAACATACCTGTTGTAGAGTTTACATACGTTTATCTATCTAGCCAAAGTTATATTTTGTATTATTAAAGACATCAAAATCCAGGCTTACGATTTCAGCAGCAGGTGTTGCATGAACGCCTTCAGCGTGCTATGCCTTGAAACTTCCCTATATAGAAAGAATCATTATGTTTAGTTATTATTGGATATCGACGAAGCCATTACAATATTATAGATTCCAGTAAGCTCGCTGCTATCGCTGCTAATAACTTAAGAATATATCATACATATTAGTGCACTTACTTTGGCCAGGGCGTCACTTTACTAAGCACATCTTCCACAGCCAACGTCATCCCGCGAACGACCAAGGTACTTCCTAACCCTTTCCATAAAACAGCCATGCCTTGCCTTTGGCATATATGAACTATTGGCGAAACTAGGGTGAATGGGAAGATATGATACCTCCATGACTGTACGTGAACCTAAAACCGGATAAGGATTAATTTTTAAAAATCTGTAGATAAGTGAAAAAAATCAATAAGTCAAAGTTGGCAACTCACCTGACACTGCCTTCTGAATACAATGAAGGGATGACTTAACAGGTTTTCGGCGACTAGTCCTACTATGCCGATACCCTTTGCGGCATAATTTTGTATGTTAGGATCTGCAGAGACAAAGAAAAGTATTGCAAAAATAATTTAATTAAACCTTTTACATAACGGTAAGCGCATCAAAGCTCAAACGATCGATATTAATTCTAGCAATATATAAATACGGACGGATAGTCAGTAAAAACAGCAAATAAACAAAACTAGGTATGTAACCAAACTCTAATTAAGACACGAATTCAGCAAAAATATTAAAATGATTAAATTGGGGTTATGTACTGTTAGCAAATTAGTGGTCTGTACACAATCACGAAAGTACAAAGCTAGCACCCGTTTAAAGTAGTTGGAGCGCCAAAAATGAATTTTAATTTTTAGATAATCCATCACCATCAAATATTTTTTGGGATGATTATTAAGTTAAACGAATAGTCAAAGTCAAAATTGACTCAGATAATAAATACTAGCAGACAAAACGCCGCAAATATCAAACTAAAAAATTGAATATATATCCATCAATACTCTTGATAGTAGTTTGTCCTACTTCGTTCTCCTTGAAGAAATAAAAAATTGAAATGAAAGTACTTTCCAATAACAAAACAAATATAGTGCAAAATTAAAAACCTATCATTCTTATTCTGTTTCTGCCTATTTAAAATTTTAAGAAGGGTTTGGAGGAAAAAATATCCTTTACAGCTTCCAAAGGGTGAATCAGCATAAGAGGGTAATGTCGCTTTTTCCTTTTCTTTCGTAGTGACTGTTGCATAACATTATAATCTCAGCTTATTTGCTGTCTTTCCGGACATTCGATCCTACGATGTACTATGTACTTTTAAATCGAAAAACAGAAAAAAGAACCTTCAGGAGAGTCAGGTTGTGATGAAATAGAACCAGGAGGAGTATTGATGGGTAAGCTAAAATGCCTCGTCGGCGTTTTCCGATCGAAAGGTGCACCTGAGAAGTCAATTTGATCTGATGCGCCAGGGCCATAAGGTACTCTAGGACTAGTATAGCCAGGGCCGCCGTGGGGTCCATATAGCTCGAAATTTTCATTTCTGGATGCGCTGCGTCCCCCATATCCAAAAATTCCTTCTGTAGCGGAGGACCGTTGAAACCCAGAATCCCCGTCGTAGATTGCGTAGCCCGCAGAAACCCTTCCAGAACTTGGGAACCCTCCTCTGTTATAATCACTAATACCAGCCATGTTCTGTTTGGTGCGAATTCTTTCCGGTGAGTTAAAGTATTGATGCTGATAACCACTTCTGCCAGGAGCAGATAATGCTTCTCTATTAAATTCCTGATCCTGGTAAGGTGGCGACAAAAATATTGGCTCCCTTTCCGAAGCTAATACAATTGGTCTGAACGTGTAGTCCAAATTCACAAGTTCCGATTCCAAAGAGTCGTGATCGTCGTCCTCGTTATCGTCGTCTTGAAAATGCCCTTGGTCAGCAACACCTGTGACACCACCAGTATTTCGGTTGTCCTTCGTTACCTTCGCCGGATTCTCAGATCTGTCGCTGTTATTTCCCGAGGGCAAATTCAAGTCGACGTCATCAAAAAACCCGTAAATTTTGGTGGTAGATAAGTGGCTCTTAAAGCCAAAAAGTTTCCCAGCCTTTCTCTATCTTGTTTCCGGTCCTGCGCTAAATAAACAAAAAACAACAACCGCCCCACACAATTAAACCTTTTCATTAAAAGTTTTTTGTGTAATAAATCTTTAAAATCTAAAAACGTTTCCAAACCTTTTAAGGGCACATTAAATAAATGCACTCAAACAAAGCATCCCTTCTAGCCTTCTGCTCCCACACAGCTGACTCGTACGGCTAGTCTTTACGTGCAAATTGGAATAACTGGCACTGGAAATGGAGTAACCAAAACCAAAAGGAGCGAGATCAATGTGCACACATAACACCATTGCAATTCCGTTCATAATATCTAATCTAGCAAGAAGCAATTCTTCACAAGAGCGAACCATGTTGTAGAAGAGTAGCAAGGAAGCAGAGTCTATATAAAACATCAGCCTGATGTGATGATGAGCCTATTACCTAAATGTATGCGGATGATGTAATAATGCCTACATCAGATCAGGGACTTAAACTGGGTCCTTCCTGTTGTCAGTTGTATTATAGCCATTATAGGAAATTTTTTATAGATCTAATTATTTCTGGTCTTGTCCTTTAGAGTCTTCATGAAATTTTTGTGGTTGGCTTTGGCTGCATATTACTTTAAATTACATTAATTTGTAATCGTTTGCTTAAGTCATTATTGCATTGGGGTATTTTTTGTATGCCATCATAATTTCATTATTGTGCAGGCGAGGCATGTATGCTTATGTTTCTGCGGTTGGCAAGAACAGTCAACGAGCCAACTAATTATCACATTTTCATATTTTAGGTTTGGGTTATAGAGAAGTATTTATTTAGTGATCTTATGCCAAGTTTGGTGCATGCATGCATGCTTCATATCCAATTCCAATACGTAATGTACAGACAAATTCCTGCAAACTGTTAATTAACCTGGTTGGAGCTCGAGCTCTGAGATTTAGCGAAAGGAGTATGTTGTATGTAGCAGAATGAATGCTGTCAAATCCCAATTCAGTTTTAGCTTGTGAATTTCGTAGCTTTCAGCTTTTTTCATGGTTGGAATGGAAAAAATGAAATGAAGAAGAGTAAAAACTGTATCAGAGAACGATGAATATGAATACTGAATACCGAGGTGTATACATTAACATTAATTTTTAATTTTCACTTCTTCCAATACTCGTTTCGTTATAAAAATAAAGTATAGGTAGTTTTCGCCAATCGCAAAGCAAATTGAGAAACCCGAATATGTAAAAAGTTTAAATAGTTTATGACTTCAAGTATTCAAAGCGCCTTACAAATGTCTGAGGAAATGACAGGAGAGAAATAGTTAATTAAATAATTATGTAACCCGATGATGCTTCAGTTCAGATAAGTCACAAGTTTGTTTCACGAATTTCTTTTATTCTTTTTAGCCAAACTGAGGGCTGACAACATTTTGAACAATATTACATTTGATGATTATAAACAATTGTTTTCCTTAAGGGTAGTGACTTGAGTAAATTACTGGGAAGTAGTTACTTTGTATTGCAATGTAAAATGTCAGAGGTTAATGGGTGGCAGCTTAGCCATAAAATCCATGTCCATGATGTCCATACCCATATCCACCGTAGCCAAAGCGTGGGTAGAAACCTCCATAATGTCCATATCCTCTGTAGTAGGGATAACCAAATCCACCATATCCGAAACCGTGGCGGTGATAACCTATACCAACCCCAATCCCTACAGTTTCACGTACGTATATCTTTTATCAAAGCACAGCATGCAAGCAATTTATAATTGATATGGTTAATTAATTAATTATAATTCGTACCGAAATGGTATCCAGGAGCGGTGTCAAGATCATCTTTGTTCTTTTGCGTCTCCTCTGCAGCGAATGCAATAGCGAGACATGCGAGAAGGGCAATCAATGCCTAAAAAATCAAGATAAAATCAGTGTTAGCTTTTTTATTTGTCACTCACTAAAGTACCACTCAAGTTACACAAAAACTTTATTAACCGATATAGACACTTACAAGAACACGGGCCATTTTGCAGATTTACGAAGTTTTAGCTTCAAGTTTTTTTTCAAAGGACTCTTTCGAATTTGAGAACTTTCCGAGCTACTGATCACTAAAGAAGGTTGAAGGTGACTGAATGACAATTCCATAAACTTCGCGACTTTATATACCTAAAGTCCGTACCATCCCTTGGCAGAATTGCATAGGGAGCTCAATTGAAAAAATATGTCGCAGTGAAAAAATAGCTGTAAAACCAAATGTGTGAAGAATGGCATTTCAGGAAAATCTCACACACAAAGTCCCACACCTCAAGTTTGATTCACGTATAAAAATGCTCCTGAAGTCCTAGTCCTGAGTAATGAGGTAAGGGTCAAGAAAAAAAATTAGCTCTAGATATCCCATGATAATTTATCTGAGAGTAATTAACGTACTAGGCTGTACGAATTATTGAGAAATTTTAGCATGTTGAGGCGTATTACATTACTCCTTTGGTTATTGTCATTTTGTGTGCAATAAGCAATAATTTTTAGTAGCGAATATTGTTTAACAGCAACTCGCACTTAGAATGGTTCTGAAAAAAATTGATTTTCACCATAACTTTATTACGCATGTCTGCAATACAAATTGTATCCGTGTTGCAGTTTACATTCTTCTCAGGAAAAAAGTAGGGATAAATGCAAGTTGTAAAAACTCTTAATGACAAAGGGATATTATGCAGGGATAGTATGACAAATCAAGATGTCAGCGGTAAGAATACATGTGTAAACTTAAATAATAAGTATATCGAATTATGTGCAAATCAGTAAACTTATTGCTATATAGAAATAATTATTTGAACTTATAAACAGAACATTGTTTCACGCTTCCTTCATATACATGACAAACTAACAATTACGCACATGTGTATGTTTATAAAGCCACAGTTTGTAAGTAGAAAAGGTGGTTGCGGATTTGAGGGAGGATATACCTAGTCATCTCTGGCATTGTTCAATCCAATTCTTATAATATAACCAACTACAATTGTTACACGCGGTGCAAGACTCTGCTCTGGTGACTGACAACTACTGTCACTGCTTGAGCTTAGGTAAAAAAAACTATTACCGAAGTTGCATGTGAGCTATGATTACCTAATTTATGATTCACGGTACTAATGTATTTCTTGGACATATTTTGATTCAAGTGTACCTATAGTATGAATGTGCACTCTATGCACTAGCAATTACCAATTATTAGGGAAATACCTAAGTGTGCCCTGCGGTGTAATTTGTACAAGGTGTTTGTCGTTGTTTGCCCTCAATGCGTAATACTAGTTAGTTTTTTATTATTACCTTCGGAGATGTTATGTACCTATGTAAAAACATTGTAAAAGTGTACTCTGCTATTTTTAAATAAAAAATTGTTCTGTTTGAGTGAGTTCACTAGCCTTATTAATTCTGCTTAATTCGCACTTTCGTTACAAGGTCTTGTCATTTGTTGTTTGTACGGAATTTAAATGTACTGTTTTTGTGTGACTAATTGATTATTTTGAGAATGTAAGAAAATTTGCCGCCGCTCTGTGTACACTGGAGCTATTAGAATACAAGATGGCTAAGTCCATTTAACAAACAAACGGTCAATAATTATAGGCTCATAGGGTTTTCCATTGTTATTATCGTTAATCGCTAACAATGAGAAGCATTTCTGTTCACACCCTCAAAAAAATCTGGTGCAAGTCACAGGAAGATTCTCCATATCAAGGCGAACTAGACACGTATTGATGAGCATTTTAAGTTGCCTCCAAGTTCAAATGCTTAATATGTTAAAGGAACTTTACGAGCAATCTCACGTTTTTATAAAGCAGTATTAATAAAATCATGACCAATTGCGATTGCAAACTTAGTTTAGATACGTTTATGCTTATGCAGGTTTCCGGGAAGAAGGAGATGCATTTTTTCAAAAAATATTAGATTAGTTCAGCGTGCCTGTAAGTACCGTTACGGACTGGTAAATCCAAATGATAGAATACAATACAACCTCCCCACTCCAATGTTTTTACGACGCAGACTTGAGCGACTTAAAAACGCGAACAAGCAACTAAACTATCATAAAGGGTTCCAATCCCAGTAAGCTCACGACCTCACAGTGAGATTAAAATTCATCAAAAAATGAAATTATCAGAAACATCTATTTTTGAACTAGCTGGTGCATGTTGGTACCTATTTACTTGGTAGTGGAGCACAAGCACAAAAATAACTGGGTGTTGTTTAGTGCTTAAAAAATTGTCCAAGCTGACAAAACGAGAAATATAAATCCCGTCCCGTCACTAACTTACTATAGAACTTGTATAGTAGAAGAGCATAATTCGAGGCTTGTCTGAAACACACCAAAATTAAATCACTTTATCTGAAATCAATATAGACGTATTTCTGCTAAAAATCTCACGTTTGCTGTTGTCAATATCAGAATTCGTCATATCTCATCATCCCCCATAAAGTTAAAAGCATGTTTACCCTTCTCTACATTCTCTATTTTGTAGGAGTTGCTAGAAAATGCATGCTCTATGCAACTATCACTTTTTCCTAAGTATTTGGTAGTGGAGCACAAGCACAAAAATAACTGGGTGTTGTTTAGTGCTTAAAAAATTGCTCAAGCTGACAGAACGAGAAATATAAGTCCCGTCCCGTCACTAACCTACTATAGAACTTTTATAGTAGAAGAGCATTGTCATTGTCGAGGCTTGTCTGAAGCACACCAAAATTAAATCACTTTATCTGAAATCAATATATACGTATTTCTGCTAAAATCCTCACGTTTGCTGTTGTCAATACCAGAATTCGTCATATCTCATCATCCCCATAAAGTTAAAAGCATGTTTACCCTTCTCTACATTCTCTATTTTGTAGGAGTTGCTAGAAAATGCATGCTCTATGCAACTATCACTTTTTCCTAAGTTCAATACCAACAACGTCACTTCCAATATGCAGTTGTAATAGTTTGAATAAATAATATGTCACGTTATTTTATTTTAATTAAGAAATTGATTTATTTGTCAAAGTATTATTGCACTTACGATTAGTGCTATAAACCTAGGTATGCATATAAACTTAATCGGCTCGATTGTAGCGTGCAGGCAATACTAAAAGTAAACTCCTGTACAGTTTGATCAACAACATGGGAAGTTTTGTAAACTATACATCGTTATCGGTACTGTAACTCTCGACACAACTGCATATGAAATACCTATGATTTCTGACTAACTTGTAGTTAATTATGATTGAATAGCGAATTAATGCAATCTATTTATAGCACCAAATATGTCCACGCTATACAGACTATATACGAGCAAGTTGCAGACTGAATTGAATTAGTAATGAAAGGAAGAAGGGACAGGTAATTACGACAACTGTTTATGACGAATGACGACTGTTTATAATTATGACGCGATGACTTGTATTCGCAACTCGACGTATTCGTTCGTATCTCATAGGTGCTCTTTATTGATTCAATTGTCTTTAGCTAGATGCGAAAAGTGCAGCAACACTACTGCACTACTATAAATTTCTAGAACAAGACAGCCCTTGGCAGTTGTCAATTGTAAGAAATATTAGCTGTAATTATCTATTTTTGCAAAAAATTATTCGGCCTATCTATAGGTACTTTAATTAGGCATCCATGTGTTTATTGGCTATAAATAAAAACAATGCAAAAGTTTATTTTTTGGTCTCATTCCCTTTTGCAAGTGTTTTTATGCAACGTTTTGTCATGAAATCAAGTAAAAGCCACAATTATCCTTATTTATAACAGAACTCCTAGTCCTACCAGCTTGATTTTTTCGAGGCGAATGACGCACAGAGGTGAATGACGTGTGTCGTTGCTCTATCATGTTTTAATGAGCTACACCAACCGGTAGTCCTACGTCATTGTTGACCCGATATTCGAAAACTTTCGTCTTCAATTGATTTCCTTCGATATGCCTTCAATATATATTGAAGTGGATATAAAAAGGAAGCTGTTTTTCCGATTGCTCCATCAGTTCATCTTATTGTTGAGACCAGGAAACGTCACTGCGTTATTTAACAGCAACTTCCCGCATTCGGATTTTATAAAAAGCCACTGAAGGGGTTTAAGTCAATTTAATCACAAAAATGGCAAATAAGGACTTTTATCGGTTCTCAATCGTACTTATTGCTGCAGTTGTAGTCACAGTTTTTGTTTGCATTGGTAAGTGTATTTTAGGATATAGAGCAAATAATTATATAAGGCTCTTATTTTATAACTATTTTGGACTTTCTATTTTTATCCGTCCTGAGTTCTTATTTAATTAAAATACTAAAATGCTACCTTGTCTTTTGTTGACAGACCTAGCAAAGGCAAATCCAACGGGCAACATATGTTTTAGAATGCAATGAACACTGTCCTGGAAATTCATTTTTCTGTCTTCAATGTTGCAAAGAATATGGATTCAGAGGGGCAAGAGGCGCATGTGCTGGAAATACATGCTATTGCAAATGAAGATTTGTCAATCATCATGAAGACGAAGTGGAATGAATTGTATATTATTGTGTAAATTTTAAAATTGTAGTACAATTGAAGCTGAAGTGTATGTTTCAAATAAACCCAGTTTCATTAGCAGCGCCGAGCGCGTGTGCATTTTTACCAAAATGTTTTTCGGCAACTACTGCTTTTACAGAAAGACACTATACTGCCAGCTTTTTGAAACATGTACAATTTCATAGAAAATTTCACGCCAAAGATTAACAATTAACGGACTAAAAATGCCGAGCAGTCAGACTGCTTCAATCGATTCACTATGACCATCGGTTAATGTCATTGGGAATATGATATTACATCTTCATCAGGTGGCGTCATGAAAGTAGGACTTTTTACCTTTGTTCTTTCTTGAATTTTCAAAACGAGTGCAGGTCCAATGTACTCCACCATCCAGTAATTGTAAATTCCTGACTGTATGAATCGCTGGAAAGCATTTTCTTGCGCATGCTAGTTTTCTACGGGCGGGATTTTCCTTACCGTTTATCAGATTCGTGCAATTTGTGATGAACACGATAATATGTATAATTGGCCCCAACACGCAAAATAAACATAATGGCAGGTGGTGTGCTTATAATTAGGTAGTTCTTCCATTTGGTTGTTGTTATGTTGTAGGGTAGCATAGATTCATTCCAATAAATCGAGCATGCTGTTTTCCTGATTGATGAGGCTTGCCGATAATGCGATATCTCAAAGTGCCCCTATGTGAGACATATGTACCTTATATCCAGTAGAATGCAGTGAAAGAAAAAATATTGGTATAAAGTGATTTCTAAAGTTGGGCTTTTCGGAACATAAGTAGGTGTGTGCACAAACACCAATCTAAGGGTTATTAGCCACCCGCTGAATGATAGACATATCCTATCATAAGATTTTGAAACCACATTTCAAAAAATCTAACAAAATTCATAGGTATTTACAAAACTTCAATGGGCAAATGCCAGTTTGAATGAAGCTACGAAAATACTTTTCCAGGTGTGACATCATTTTCAAGTGACATCCTGTACAATAATTTTGTCACCTTGCCAAGACCATAGAGAACCCAGAGCAACGTCATTACCTACCACCTTTTAGGATAAATACAGCGCAAACTACCCACCGATATACAATGATTCAAGAAAAAATGATAATTAAAGAATGTCATTTCACTCATATCAAATGGATGCTGGCATATAGAAACGTATAAAATATGCATAAATTAATTCATACGCTATGCATAAGTGCTATTGTGACTACGTGATTGATTAATTACAAAAAGCACAGTCAGTCCGTCCATCCATCTCAGCCGTCCCGTCGAGTCATGTAAACGGAATTATGGAATACATAGCAGGTTAAAACGAAATAACGTAAAATAGTAAATACCTACCCCTGTAAAAGATAATGATAATATGATTTGCAGACAAGCTTTTTTATGGTCAATGTTGATTAATTTTTAGTGGTGTTTTTGGTATCGGTGAAACTTGAAAATGTATGCGTAAACCTGGCCCCTCCACTTGCTAAAATAACCCATTATAACATGTGCTCGTCATTCGTTCCATCAAATCAACAAAAGACTGCTTTTTTGCTAATAATTTCTCAAGAATCTAGAAACATGACTAATATGGAAGTACAAGTACCCAAGCTCACCTAGGTTTTTTTCCTATATTAGAGGAATCTCCATTGCTCGAGTGCTCTTTCCTTTCTATGAAATTATGAGATGTGTCTTCTGACGATTTGCGTGCTTTACTACAGCGGTGAAAAATCGCTAATAACACGCTCTATCACAGCATAGTGATCGTTAAAGAAATAACAGATATTATGTGATTACCGCGAACAAATTGCGTTTTTGCCACCCACCTGTATCATCATATTCTTCGCCCGTTGCAGTTATCTTATCGTCAACTCTATTATTTTAGAACAATAGATATGCTAATAGACACCATCATAATACCTTTCGCGCAGATCATGCTATTTAATTATTCAGAAATTCGTATGCCATTTCCAGTTTGTAGATGCAATTATGTGCTTTTTTGTAATTTTCTGAACATATTCACTGGATATCTCTCTTGTTTAACAAAATCTTAGCTGGGATTTCTTACGTTAGGTATTTTGATTCTATTAAGTCGGGTTTATATGAGAGGGACCGATGATTATATCTGTGCCGTCATTGGCTGTCAGCTACGATACCAAAAATTTGTTACCCAAAGATACTCTGCCATAAATAAATTACATATACTTTTTACTAATAGACGAGCCAAGCGATCTGATCCTTCTCATACAATTTTATAATGGGCTTTCCAGTAATATCAAGGATTTCAGTGGATGAAAAAGATGTTGGCTCTCCTATTTAAAAATTGGTTACTAATGGGACCTCATAATAGTAAGGGGTAAAAAGAAGATGCCCTAAGTTAAGTTTCACTCTGCGTGATTTGGCAGAACAACAGTACTGTACTAAGGTTTCATATATCTATCATGACTATTTCTAAAAACGCATTGATGCATTCACGGAGGTAGCATTTGATTATGAAATTTTTTACTTTTATTCCGCACACAATATGCCACTCATGCCAGTACCTACATACATACCTAATTATGTACTTTACTCGATTTTCTAGTGTTCAGAGTTTGGCAGGGTGCAATGGCAAAAAATTTTAAAACCCTGGGGGCTCACGGACATGAATCAAGCTGGAATGCTCCATGACTGCGCAGTCATCATGAAGTCGTTATAAGTGGTAGTGGTGGCATAGGAAAGGAAGAGCTAGAAACTGATCTGCTATTCTTTAAAATATAAATATTCATTCCGTTATCAATATTCATTTCATTACGCATTTGTAGCCATCTTAAGAAACAGTATCTTTAATCTAATGATCATTGCATTTATTTAACAAAGTAAAAACAGTTATTGAGTAGCAGTGCAAATAATTATTCCATATTTATTAAATACCAAGGGCATTAACATGTGTTCAGCTTTTTTAATTGAAAAACTAAGTTTTTACCACGTGAGGAAAAAAAGATTTGTCTTATGTATAATTACTTTCTTATTGATCCAGAGCAGGTAATTACATCTATCTATTTCGTAGCCAGAATGTACTATATTAGATTAAGTAAAGGCGCAATAGTCAACTTTTATGTAGAATTTGCACAAAGTTATACTTTAGTTTTTGTACTGGCACTATTCGCAGCATTTCAGAGGGTAGGGGTGCAAAACGGTTCAAACAGAAGAAACTCGGCAGCAGTGAAGATTCTTCAGATTTCATAACAAACGAAGGTTTAGATTTGATCGCTTTGGTTGAAAACGAGCTTCAACTTGATTTACATGACCACGAACATTATGGAAATCTTCACAGCTCTCTATCTAGAAAGGCACGTTCCCCGCTCGATGAAGATATTGACGAGGATGATGACGATGACGATGACGAAGAAGGAGACGAAGAAGACGCAAACGATAACAGTAAAGCGAATATAAGTAAGGAAGAAGCAAAAGCAAAACCTGCAAGTAAGCCAACAAGTTTACCTTTTACATCCGAAACAACAAGCAATTCAGCAGCGTCACCTCAGATCTCTAAGCCTTCGTCGACAATTCATCCACTGACATCTTCAACAAATTCTATAAATGTTAAACCTTCGACAGACAAATTAATCACAGCAGCAGGTACTACATTCCCGACACCAATTATTGTAAATGAAAAGAGCGGTAACACCATAAATGGTACTGGCGGAGGTCCTCCAGTGGGGTTTAAGCTACCTCATCAAGCAGGGAAACCGCCGTTTAAGATACCCCCTCCTACTCATGGCAGACCAGGTCCTCCGATTTTTCCAGGGGGAAAGTTACCGCCTCTTCCGCCACATTTGCTGAAACAGTTATCAGCTCCAAAAGCTCCAATAAAGAAAGGCGAGCTCAATTTACCCGAGGATTACAACAACTTGGTCATACCAAAACTGAACCTTGGAAAGTTGATAGGAATTGATTCATACAGCGCTGTGCCCGTGTTGGTCTTTTTGAATATTCGAAGTGTGAGGGACATTGATGAAACAATGGAGGTAATATCATACAACGCACTGGTATAGCCCATTTTTGAGTACCAGTCTTTCATTAAAATGACTCACTTGGGATTGTGATATCTTTGTGAATTTTAGACATTAACGTTGGACCTAGATCTGGTCATCG
>JAHZND010004774.1:0-13817 GCA_027744115.1 Acrocyrtus sp. NNG-2020 | reverse complement strand
TGTGCAAATTATGAAATTTAGGTATCTTTTTTTAACAACTCTGTCCTCGGGGATCAAAGTTCTGTTTGCCTGTCTAGTTTTAAAACTCAGCAAGGTTATGTACATATCGGTAAATGGCTAGTGTAACTTTTTGCTTTTAGCGACTTAATCTAGTTAGTGCAAGACTTTTAGTATTTCATCTTCCAAGGGGACACTTGCTAAATTTTGCCCGTAATAAATTAAGAAAGTCATCCATATTTGGATTCCATCCCTAAAATGCACTGGAGCCGAGGTCGTGCTGCGCATAGTGTGTTGCGTAAACTTTTAGCATTTCTTAAAAAAAGTAGAAAAAAAGGATAAGCACTCTTAAAAAAATTCAGTACACATCCATGCAAAACGCTCTCACGGATGATACGGGAATGTCGCATGAGTTGCATAAACAGCTATGCCGCTGCTGTGCTCACAGCTACAATAATAATTGCGAGTGTTTTCATTCTACTATAAAACAATATAACGCGTTACGAATATTTCTGCATAAAGTATACTTATTTGTATAGGAATTTTATGTAGGAATATTTGGTCCTTGGCAGCCGTTCAAGATCACTGTCGTGCCGTTTTCTCATCCCATTTCACTATCACCAGGAACGGCACACTGGGACTAGATTCCCTCTTTATATTTATTCCTTTCACTCATCGTCAAAAATCTCCATTATCTTTGAAATTCCTTCTTCCAAGTAAACATGTGCCTATTCCTAAATGCAGTAAATTCACTAGAACGCCGTGATGCTATATATTAACCTTCTGCTACATGTGACAATTTCTAATTTGGAACTGAACTAATAAAATCTTAAACTCATTTTGGATAAGTTGTTTTTAAACTGTAGGTGGCAGAGGTTATCGCGCAAATCAGATTCTGGCATTTATGATTTTTAAATGAACCGCGGAAAAGTAATGAAGTAATTTTTTTTGCTATTTGCTGA
This sequence comes from Acrocyrtus sp. NNG-2020, assembly GCA_027744115.1. Classification (NCBI taxonomy): domain Eukaryota; kingdom Metazoa; phylum Arthropoda; class Collembola; order Entomobryomorpha; family Entomobryidae; genus Acrocyrtus; species Acrocyrtus sp. NNG-2020. The sequence continues at coordinate 12,858 of JAHZND010004774.1, read as the reverse complement.
CTTAACTTTTTATATCGCATTACTTGGCGATTCCGACATATTGCTGTTTTAGTAACTGCACCTAATCTTCTGCATTCATGTCATTCCTAAACTCAGTATAGAGCTAAAAATGTGGTTAAATGTTTCAAATTGAAAACCAGTAAACAAAGATAGGTGGAACTCATAATAATGTTTTGTCAAAAATCTTAATTTTTTTCACGATAGTACTAAAAGCCTGAACGAAAGTGGCACATGCATCCGGTTCTATATCTGTCTAACCTGCTATAAAATTGTTAACTACGTAATTAATGAATGCCAGATAAAGATACAATAATTATCAAGTTGGTAAACGACTTTTCTGTGAATCTCAGCTGTAATCTGGTATACATTATACAGATAAGTACGATGTGGTTAACGCTTAGCTTAGAATAGACACTTTGTATCTTCTTCTGTATCATTTACGCTGACCCAAAGGAGACCCAATTGACATTCACGTGCACAGTTGTAGTTCCCCTACAATTGCAATGAACCTCGCCTCCAAAAAATAAAAGTTGTTATTTAAGCAGTGAAGAGTGCAAAGTTCATTTTCCAGTTTGAACTCACTTTTACTCTCTCGGGCCACTGAAGATGAATGACATACCAAGCTCAGACCATTAAAAGACATACAAATCATTTCTCGTTCGTGAACGTACTCCTATTTATAGCCATATAAAACTTAATATGGAGCAGAGTTAATTAATGAAAGAGCTAAATATAGCGATATTGCTGTTTATTACCTAATTCATATGAGCATTCGCGATTCGGTCAACTTTGTTTTCGCTATCACTATCATACGGTTAGCTCTATAGCTCTACATAAATTATGATTGATTAATACCACACTCTACTTTTACGCATACTGACCGCATATTTTAGCATCTCCAAAATAGCATTATTTGCATGTACACCAACACCAACCATTGACAGAAATTAAGCAGTGTAGAAATATGCGAGAATAGTAACAGGCACATGTGAAGTAGCACGGTACATACAAAATTGTAGGTACATAATTTAGACCAGCTTTTCATTTTTAGATAACATTTAATATTCTTTGTTGAAGGAAGAGTCGGCTAGTCAATCAATGCAAAACTGGTTAAATCAAGTTGGACTTAGAAATATGCGAGAGTAGTAACAGGCACATGTGAAGTAGCACGGTACATACAAAATTGTAGGTACATAATTTAGACCAGCTTTTCATTTTTAGATAACATTTAATATTCTTTGTTGAAGGAAGGGTCGGCTGGTCAATCAATGCAAAACTGGTTAAATCAAGTTGGACAATGGTGACTGGCATAGGCCGATACCTAAGACGAGGGTTTTTTAATGCGTTGGTGAGGTAGTACGATAGATTAACTGAAAATTCCAGGAAGGTGTTTTTAAGCTTACTTAGCTACCTTATAAATGAGTCCTCTCTTTCCCATTATTGGTGTGAGGGTTAAAAATTTGAGCTGAGAAATAGTGCATAGGGAACCATTGAATGAGGTAAGCATAATTTCGCCGTTCTCGCTTGAAAATGTGCACGACTGTATACTCGTGATTTTCTATTTTTAGCATGATATACGAGTATAACCAAACCACTACAAAAGACTTTATACAGGCTATAAAGTGAAATTTAAGTGGTAGAAAAGCAATGCGAAAAAGCGACACAAGAAAGAGATGCGCTTGTTAGACTGGCGCTAAGTTATGTACACACAACACATTATTACATCCACACAATTTACAAGTGGTGCCGACTCCAGGTTACCTTGTAAAAAAAGTAGCATTCAACTATTGATGAGTTCAAAATCGTTTCACTCTAGATGCTCTGGGACACGAGACGTCTGGATAATTCTTGGCAAAATTCTTGTGATAATGTAGATAGGTAGTATTGATTTAAACTGGCGCTGGGATTTGGAATGGAAAGGAGCCGCACGAATGAGACCGAATATTCATGGTTGGCTGGCAGATATTTTAAAGTAATTTTAAGAGAGCTACTTTTATGCTATAATATGGGCAGGTAACCGGTGATCAGACTTAATTTTCGCAATACCGACGTACCTTTATGCCGCCTTTATCCAATTGTTACATAAAATGAAAGATAAATGGAATAATTTATAGGGTGGTAAATTAAGTAGACAAGTAAAGAACTGATCCGTCCCTATTAAATAAATATTTTAGGGGGAGCCAGGCATTTAATGTGTTGACGAAATGACAAAGCGCCATCAAATTCTTTGACATTGCTGAAAGTCAGTGGAAAAGATAGGTCTACTACATGTCTAAATAATTGCTGATTGATTTTTTTTTGCTAAAGCGATTTTCCCTTTCTAACGATTGCACAATGCCCCGGCTGTGGTGAACTAAACGCAAGTGAGTCATCCATCGTGTTGCCCACTGAACCGAAATGAAATGTCTTGGGTGACGGTGATGCTGCTGGTTGGAGGTTCCATTGCATTGAAAATAGTGTGGAGGCACTGAGCGGTGTTATTGGAGCGTTCAAACCTCAGAGCAATAATTATTGCAAATTTTCCACAAGGTTGATAAATGCTAAATAAAGTGATATTTGGAACAGAAAACGTTGCCCTATAATAAAATATTCATGTGTCAACCTTACGCTACAATGAGCGCCATAAAATCTGATTATGGGAAAAATTTATATCACTTCTCGTGTTACGAGCTTCCCGTCCGCGTACAGAGAAGTCGTTAGAGCTCCACTAAAAAATTCAGCCAGCCATCGTACTTCCTCCGCTTCAAAATGTCTACATAATATGCCTGTATCCATTCCACTTTGAAAATTTTGAAACTGTGCTAAGGAGCAATCAAATATTTAGAAGGCAAAGCAAATGCATGCACCAGTTCCACCAAAAAATACTCGTGCAAAATGCAACTTTCCAAGATTCAAGTTTCAAGTACGTAGTTGAGCAAAAGTCGTTTCAAAATCATGGTAAAAATTCACACTCCCAATTTCTCGATCCGCTATCCGCTTCCCTTTTTTCATGAGCTAACAATGTCTCTGCAATTACAAGATGACATTACCAACTCGCATTCTCATATTTATGCCGAGTTTGCAGGAATCCCGCCAATGCATATACATTTTTCCTGTCCTTATATCCCCTCATACTATGCAGGGATGCGACTAAAATGCAGAAAGTCAGCCAACGATTGTATTTTTTATTTGGTGCGAGTATATATCATGATTATTTTATGCTTGTCTTTCGGATAACCGAGAGAATACTCTGGTGTATCAAATCGGAACATAAGGAATTCAGCATTTTCTCGTAGTCAGTAGTATTATAGTGTGCACTCCTCCTTGTGTTAATTTTTTCTTGAGCAGTACTCCCTCCGCTAGTGTCTTTGCATGACACTGATGCAAAAATATACATCAAAGAAACGTTGGAGTGCATACCCCAAACTGATTACTCTGTGGAAGGAGAAAAAAGATAAAAATATCTAGTTTAGCTAAGGCAAGAAGAACCATTAACTTTGGAAGCGGACTAGAAATGCATATATCTACGTGTTCACGGGAAATGCCTACCGTTTATAAGCCCATATGTATTATTTTTTTTATATAAATATAAAAAAAATCTGCTAAACCTCTGCATGTACATCCGTCCACACACTAACAAAAAAAAGCAATTCCCGTACAGTAAAAGTACAACTTTATACTAGAGCTACGAGCTCCACTATAAAATATAACTATAACTGGGTGCAGTTTGGCTTTCGCATCTACTTTAGTACATTGAACAACCTTATCCTATATTATTTGATTACGACTACGACTTGCACTCTGCTTTTGCTTGCTTCTCCTAAATCCATGCCTATTTCCTCCTCCTCGTTTTCCTATCATCCATTTTTCCCGTGTCTGCTACGGCTACAAGTTTATAAGACTAAGAGAACGCTACTCTGTGACATCGTCAGAGTCTAATACTGCGAAAAAAACCTTCTTAATAGCCCGTCTGCTCCTTGGCCAGGTTCATTCACTAAAACGTGCTTGCCCAGCTACGTTTAATTTTGCTCTGGCTCTACTTCCTTCGCGGCACTCATTGCTAGAACGGAAATCCAACGTGCTTTACCTTTCCTAAAAAAGAAAAATAAATATAACTTTGTCTTCAATTTTTTTGACCGTACTTTATTCGTTCAACAGAATTTTACTGAAATTCCGATAATCGATATATTGTACACAATTTCTCAATTTCCTACTTTTTTCTGATTTATTGAGTTGACTAGGTAGTAGAAGGGAAAATTTTGAAAGGAAATATACCAAATTTTTTAGCCTTTCAAGTTACCCATACACTTAATGTATAGGGCTTGAAGTTTCATTCCAGTTCGTCCTTTTTACTGCTCCATTATCTAAAAACAGTAATCAGCACGGTAAGAAGAGGCAACACGTAAATCCTTCAGATTCACAACACCGCACGTTATACATTTTCCTATTCTTGGAAAAAGGTTTTCTTAAGTATAATATATGTGTTCAGTAAGAATCAGTGTTTCTTTGAGGAGGTAAGTAAAATACCCATTTTCCTAATGCATTATTGCCCGTCCTTCATCTTTGCTTTCATCTAAAAGTAATTCAAACATTAGTTCTGTCTTGAATTGAAAATCTCGTTGAATTAACATTTTCCTTTTAGTGGCAGTGAGTGAAGTAGTTTTTTTTTATTTTGAGCAAACTGAAAGAAAAAATAATGGTGGGCATACTTCATTTAGCAAAAAGACCTAGAACCCTTTGACCAACGCCTTCTTTCGGCCATGATAAAAAACACATTTGAAAAAAATTACTTTTATCTCTTCAATTTGAAATTCAACTTTCCGTGTATAACGAGAGAAAGTCCAAAGACATTTCCATATTGGGCTTTTTAAATTAGCCAGGTGACGCTTTCGGATTCAAGTGTCATTGATTTTCTACTTATAAACTCGACTCGGGCGGTGGTGGTGGTGAAGATGGTCCGTGATCTATCGTGATCGTGCTTATAACTTCTGACCTCTCACCTCACAAATTCGTCAGCAGTGGTTAGATAGCGTCATTAAACGAGGTATTTCACCTTATAGATAGCAGATATCTCACCGGTGAGCCCATCCTCCAAGTTTCTTTAGTACTAAAACACATGCTAATTTTCACTCAAGATGTAGAATAATCAATGTCAATATTTGGTTAGCGTAGGCTATGTATAAGCGCCGTCAGACTTTACAATTTCATGTTGCCAGCTTTTTTCAACATTTTCTATACAACTACAACTTTTAGTTATTTTATAGTTAATTAGGCAAGCTTCTATTTGCACCCTCACACTACTGTCATGACTCATGACAAGTGGGTATAAATGGAACTTGAACATTCTAGAAGGCTACATTTATCCCTGTCCCTGCTCAAAAAAGAAAAACCATTCATATTTCACGTGAGCGTGCAAATCTGCCCCAGGACAGGACCTTATAGGTACTTAAAGTGGTTTTTCGCAATGTCAAAAGTTTTATAGGCACAGTAAAAGTTCATGAGTCTATAGGGTATATATATTGCAAAATATATTCATCTGTTGAGTGACTGGTGACTAGTGAGTGACCTTACTCGCTGTACTCACTCAGTCTGACGAGATTCCAGGGTAATTTGAAAAATGCCAATTGTTTAAAATCTACAATTGCTTGTGGGACTCAGCACTTATTATGCTTGCAGTTGAAATAGGTCGTGGTACTCAAAAGATTGCTGCATATAAATGATTGATTATTTTTTTCAAAAATTGGCTTCAGCTGCACTTTTTAATTTGCATTTTAGCCACTCTTGACAGCTTAAAATGGTGATATCATCATTTATGTACTGAGCAGATTTTAAAGTGCGGAGCACAAGCATGATATCATCAATAGGTAGCTAATTTTCTTCGAAAAAAATGAATGCCGCAATTTGACAGTATCATAGGATTGAACGATCCCCCAACAGCTGAAGAACAGTTCGTTGGCATTCTCCTTGAAGGGATTTTTTTTCTAAGTCGGACTAAAAGCAGCCAGGTAAAAAAATCTGGTTCTTGCCGACACTATATCGACTTTTTTTATTAGTGATTTAAAAAGAGTACAAAGTCTTTGCTGGTGATGATGTGTCAAACGACACAAAAAAGAAGTGGGGTGCCGGTGGTGGTGGCGCTTGCAAGATGGATAGTAGTAGAGCAGCAGGGATCAGCCAAATAGCAAATTTTTTTTTAAATGTACACATATGCATGTGGGATGGCCAGGCTAAATAATGCATTTCAATTTTTTTCCTTTCTGTCATCGTCATGAAAAAGGATGCATCCATATATTTTTCAGAAAGCGGAATTCATAATGCAGAAGGTGTACTTTCTAGAGTTGGTAAAATAAATGTTTGAAGAGCGGAGTGCTCTCTCAGATCTACAACGGGAAATTGAAACTTTTTCCTGATTTGTATGTACCTACGTTCTAAACTTTTTTTGTACATTAACACTTCGGAGAATTGCCTCTCTGGCTGGCATTTTTCCCGAATTTTTGTTGAAAAGGTAAATTGGAATGGGAATACGTAAGTGTATCATCCATCCGCAGTAGGCAATAAGTGTAAGAGTAGATGAAAATCTCGCTGTGTACCGGCTCTATAGTAGATGCGGATACAGGATAGATAGACTGATAGGAAATATTTTTTTAGCTCTGTGTGTACAAAATAGTGCTTGAAAGTGCACTCGTGAAAGTATGACATGATTATTCGTTATGTGAATTTTTAAGCTGTCTGCCGACACTTAAAAAATGTTAAGAAAACAAACTTTATAGTATAGTCAGTCTCCCCACATAAGTTTGCATATGTGTGAGGAAGAAAATGAGTGAAAACGTTGCGTGCGTCTTCACAAATTTACGAGGATCACTGTGGAGCGAGCATATCGTCACCAAGAACCAATTGCATCACGTAGTGCTAAGAAAAGAACCACTTTTCTGCATGTGTTAGGTAGCCATGTGTAAACTTAAGAAGAAGCGTGCGTGGTTGCTTTATGGGAATAGCTAGGGAGAAGGAGAAAAAAAAATGCTTTCTTCAGTGACTTACCGTTCGAAAGATGGAGCTCACACATGTGCCATTTGCCTCCCTTTTTGTATGCATTCATGTCTGGGAAATCCCTCAAAATTTATTCAGGCTTCTTAGAAATTTTTTTATTTTTCTTGAGAAAACATGTGGGAGTTGAGCGAAATGGAGGGGCTGCACAGGCAGCTGCCCAAGAAAATTGAAGCCATTCCCATTTCAGCTCTGCCACAAAAAATATAAATCATCTAGCATCAGCTTAATAAAAATATCGTATCATAACCAACCACCAGTTGCAATCATTTATTTTCTATGAGCTGTGGACATGCTTACCGCTGAGAAGTACATATATCTCCTTGGGAGGGAAAAAGTGTTTTGAAGGCATCATATAGTCTCTTCTGTTGGTTATGAAATGCGCTCATGCACAAGAAACCGCGCAGTAGTAGGTGAGTATGTACTGGTAAGCATATTCTGATCGCAAAAACATTTTTTAGCAAAGCGGAGGCTTTTTTTTGCTGTAATGGCAATGGTGGCACTTTGTCATGGTGGAAGTCGCAAGTTTTTAAGGTTTTTCTAAAAGTTTTCCTCATTATATCGTTATCGTGGCCAAACATCCGCTCATCCAAAGTTTGGAAATGGCAACCGTTTTGTAATGGTAATGGGAGAAGGCTCATTTATTTGACTTTTCCGGTGATCTTCAAGCTTGGACAGAAATGATTTTTTTCTTCTAACACGTGAGATTATTCTGGAAAGAAAGGACACAGATGAAAAAAGCAGGCTGCTGTGCACTTTCCAGATGCCTTTTTTGTGCTTGAACTTGAGGGGAAATCAAGGAAGTCGAAAAGTATCATATTGCATGTAGTTAGCTGATAAAAAGGAAAACTAGAGAGATGCAGGTTATCCAGCTAAAATAAATAGAAAATTGAAGTAAATTCGGTTCATTCATTAACAGGGGCAAGGGTTAACCTTGTCGTTGATGGAGAGCGCAATTACGCTAAAACGAGACAATTTCCAAATCACTTTCATTTGAATCTAATATTACCAGAAAGCACTCTGACAATTAAGCAAATAGGCTGTAAAAACTTCCCCTTCCCACAACGGAATACTTAAATTAGGCATGAAAAATAGTCTGCGTTGTGTTTCAAGCTAAATGAACATTTAGCGCTAAGGGGGAAAAAGTGTGAAACTCACTCACCTACAGCGTGACATTGCTGCGGTGGTTTTGCCTTGTTTCTACTAGTCCAAACTGATTTTGTGTCTGCAGCCTATAAATTTTGCTTTAGCCGTGCGGGCTTCAATTAGTGTCATCATGAAGGGATTCCAAGCTATATGTAACGTGAGCAAGGTAAATTATAGCGTGAATGAATTTTACCCTTTCGCCATATCTCTTCTCTTCGCATACACTTTCCCAGCCGCAAAAAAATAATTACAGAAAGTGTAATAACCACTCACGGGACCCACCACCACTACTGACGGGTATATGGAGCAGACATTTTTTTTTGCGATGCTCTTTAGCGGCTGTCTATCCGTATCTCATCACATCTCAGAGAAATACTAACTGAGCGAGATAAGCAAATCAATTAAGCTAAAAACCAACATCGCAGTAACCCAACATTTTCTTTATTCTACTTTTCCTGTGTGGCCGTGATAAAATGCTCAACTTTTGCTTTTGTTTATATCTTCTATCTGTGCTATATGCATTCAAGCAAAAAAAGCAAAGTCACATTGAAAGTAAATTATATGGTTTGCTGGAATGCGATCATTTGTCAACTGTCACCGATCGTCAGCACATCTCGCTTTTATTCGAACAGGGAAGAAAATAGTAATGGTCTATGATTAAATGAATCGAACGAGAGAAATATTGCGTTGAGTATTTAGTTAAACTTGGCACTATGAAAGTTGCAAACAATTTGTTTTTGTTTTCAATTTCCAGATGGAGGAGCCCACAAATGTTACCCGAATCACAGCCTCAGTATTGCTACTACATGTGAATCCCTTCACAATTAGGAGTAGTTATTATTTCATCGTGACCACGACCTTCAGCAACGTCCCCACTTTCTGTACTAAACAAGAGCAGACTCAACAGCCGTCCCTTACTGAAGAAGAAAGCGCACCTTTCTCCTGTCTTGAAGAAAACAATGATGAAGCTGTAGCCCGCAACAAGTCTACTTCAACTTGGGACAAGAGTGATTACCTCCTTCGTGAAAACAGTCAGGAAGAGAAATTGTCAACAGCATCCCACAAAAAAGTCGTAGTACCTTTGTCCAACTTTGTGCAATTTAGCACTGACAACTACTGTACCTTACTACTCCTCCTTCTAGTCGTCCTCCGACAGGCCGAGCAAAAGAAAAACCTTCAAAATAACTCCAGCGAAGACCTGAATTTCAACTGTAATTGTACATAAAAGTTGCATAGACTCATTTTATGAGTGTCACATAACTACATTATATTTTACTACCTTACACGTTTTAAGACATTTCTACAGAGTTTTAAGAATTTCTAAGTAGTTCTACATAAAGCAGAGTGTGACACAAGAAAAAATCGTTTTGGAGAGAACTGGGTAATAAGTCTGAATACAAAAAAAAGAAGTTTATAGAGAGAAAAGGATATTTCTAAGCACACACTTTGAAAGACTACTTCACTTTACTATATCTCCATTTCTATCTCCGATTTTTGCTTTAGACAGATAAGAAAAAAAACTTTACTTTAGACAAGATTTCAACAGTTTTTGAATTTGTTGTGGGGTGAACACTTTTACTACTTCGGTGGATTGTTACTGTTGAATTTTATCCTAGTTGTAATTTTCAACCAGCAAAAAAATAAGCACATTTTAGCTAGTTTATCTAGCCAAACAGACAAGAAGGGGAAACAAGGTAAGTCCCACTTTGCTTTCTTTTTTTACATCCATTTTGATATTTTATTCATTCATGCGAGGAATCATGCTACAAGCATTTCTAACTTTGAAACGTAAACAAGCAAATAGGCACGGATGCCATTTATAAAGCTGAGGGAGTTTGTTTTCCACTCATGTGGCTAGGTGGGTGGCAGCTCTAGAGTCTAGAGCGACTCGTTATGCATACCCACACCACACCACTCCCTGACTGGGATAAAAATTCATTTGATGTTGTGCATTTTTTAAAAAACAGTTTTTCAAGTACTTTTTTCAATTTCCTTTGAAATTGGGAAGACGAAAATATCATTCATGCCTACACACGTCGGCTCCGTCGATTTGTTGACTTACGATGTTTTCCAAAGATCGGAATATTCCGTACTGAAAGCTGGAGAAGTTTAAGTTGAACTTTGCCATCACCACCTATCACTTTTTAATCCTACAGAATGTGTGCTCAGCTACAAAACAATTCTTGGAAAAGTTCTGCTGCGGTGCACATAAAGGAAATACGTTTTAGAATAAATACTGAAAATTAAATTGACACTTGTGAGAATTTTTTAAAAAAATATGAGTCACCATAAAATATCTTGAACAATGAAAAAAGAAGCCGACCGAAACTGGAGAGTTTGCTCAAGTACTTGACTAAATTGTGAGCTGCTTTTGCAAGTCTGTGCTCATTGCCTTTTTAAGTGGCAATTAATCTGAGATTTAGTTTTAATGGTACATGCGTAATATGAGGCGGAGCCGTCAAGTACTTCACTAACGAGATCACCTCGAATCTTCCGCACAAGTTCACACTGGCTACTAGCTAGTGAGGGTAGATGATAATGAACTTTGCGTACTTGAGTGGAACATAAAACTGAGCGCCAGCGCCGCACTGACATACATTCTCCATTGTAAGATTAATCCGGCTAATAAATGGATGACTGTAGTTGTGAGTAATATGCCACTAGTATAATAAATCAGGAAAATTACTGAGATGTACCTGATGCCTCCAAAATGAGATAATCGCTGATTACGCATTTGCACTTGTGTACTTGAAGAATCAGTGACACGTGAATTATTGCTTCAGGGTTACATCTCACATCTCAGTTTCAGTTTCATACTCGGGGAGGTGCATTTTACAAGTCTCAGGTTGCACTGTCCGTCGCTTGCTTAGTTTCCTATTACTTCTTAATTTGAGAAATAACAGATTAAGTCGTAGCAAGTAATTAAGGACATATAGTCCCCAACTGTCCGCAAACAAGGCCAACACTAACTGGAAAAATCTTGGCCATGGACAGTGTGGCAGATTTCGTTTTACGTAATAATAACTAATCAGATTTTCTGGAATTCACACTTTTACACTCATTTTTAATCCATTTTCAATTTCAACTTCATCCTCCATTCAAATATCTTGTCATATGACTAATTTGTCAAGACGTGAAACTTGTCGCATCCTGTTTAAAGATTACGTCTTACATCGTACTAATTTCCAGAAAAAGAGACATAGATTAAGTAAATATCTCATCACCATCACACTTGGGAGGGTGCATGAAACTTTATAGTTGATGGCTGTAATGACAGGCACAAATGAATGAAAAAGAGACAGATGTCGAGAGGAGAGACGCATTCCCCGTAAATAATTACATTTCTTCTTAAGCAATGTAACTACGCTGAAGATTAATTCTCTGAAAAAGACTGCAGGAAAGTAACACAAAAATTCAAGTTGTGTACTGTGAATACCAGGCCAGGATAGGTCCTGAATGATGATGACTCTCTGGAACTGAAATGAAAAGCTGACGTCATTTAGCAGTTAGCAAGTTAAACCACTACATAAAAAATATTAATTACGACACTTTTTTAATTTAAAGCTCTATAAATCTCGCCATATATACATATTTAGGTCTGTTACAAAGTTTCACAGACGGACAGAACCTAGTACAAAAATAAATATAAAATATGAACTTTATCCAATTATTTCATGAACTCTCTATTTATATTATGCNATATAAAATATGAACTTTATCCAATTATTTCATGAACTCTCTATTTATATTATGCGTCATATTCCCATCACTGTTTATAAACATATAATCTCTGCATGCCTTACTAACTACATTTTATTTTTCATGCATGGTCAATTGATTTGTTTTTTTGTAATTTCATCACATATTTTGTTATCAGTTCTCGCCAATACTGGTTAGCTCACTAATACTGAAATGACAATATTTAAAAGGAAGAAATCAAAGCGGCCGTTAGTTCAGATCGTTTCAGAATGTTGGTCAGGTAGGAATATAAAAAGAAGCAGACAAGCAGTTAAGACAGGTTATCGTTACACATAATTTCCGAAGTGGGCTACTACGTACACTCCAGTTTGTGGAAGGTTGTAGAAAAGCTCGGTTTCTCTAACTGAAGGTCACGGTCGAGCTAGAAGGTGTAAAGGAGTGAATCTAATTATAATTATGTAGTATAACAGTGCAATATAATGTGTGAATGAGGTAAAATCCTTTTTTTTATTACTGCGTTTTTACGTTCCCTGAGAATCTTCCCAGCCGGTGAAGGTGTGTGTCGGGGAAGCCCGTGAAAAGCATTTTAGGATCAGATTAACTTCTGTAAATACGACGCTAATGACTCCGTAAACAAAGTGAAAGGAAAAAAAAGATTTTTTTTCGTTCGGGTGGCACTGACTGTTTAGTAATAAAAACCCGTTTTTAGTGGTCTCATTCTTCGCGCGTGTGCTATACCCCTCGTTAGTAGCAGTACTTTTCCTGTTGAAAACTAAAGCACAGTGATATATTGTTCGCTCTACTAAATAGATTTTTATCTTAGCATCATAATTCCTCCGCATCACATTGCCATTAACGGCGGATCACACTTGTGACTTGTATAATGCATCACGTAGCCTTTTTTTTATTGATGTATTTTGATGCGTGAATGAAAGAGCTGCAGCCAGTGAGTTAAACAGTGAGTGTGCCTACCTACCACACACTCACTGT